>JAOQMQ010000008.1:13672317-13703423 GCA_027563845.1 Erythroxylum subrotundum
GTTCGTTTTATTGTCGGGTTGGGTCTACTATGCCTTGTGTGGGTCCGAATGTTGGGCCTCGGAGACGGGGTCCAACAACAGCAAATTCCAAATCATGTATCAAAATTCAGCTTATGGGGCTTTAATTGTACCTATGTACACAAAATCGCTCTGTAATATTGCAACAGCTTGCGTCTTGATCTCTGATATGAAACTTCACTATATACTACATAATCTCCATAAACAAACGATCTAAATTTATGAGTGTTATAATTCATCAAGGATTCTTTTACTTTCATCAGTCTGTACAATTTACACGTCTTCCCTCAGACATTTTTGTCAGAGGACTAGGATCAGTAAAAACTCCCTAACTGTCTCTGTCGATATCCAATTTCTAACTAATTTTAGAAAACTTTGGATCCCTTACATTTTCCTTATAGTTTCTCACCTCACCATTACCTCTACTTTCTTTGGGTCTCCAAATAAACCATGTTCAGCTATTATACAACCCACATTTTATTTGATCAAGCTAATATTCACTCTCATTCAACTTGGCATATAATTGTTTCTACCTTCACGATACTTCAAATGCTCAAAAAAAAATATGCTCCAAATATCCTCTATGATCATAGTCACTAATTGATACAAATTTTTTCTTGGGTCACTTTAATCTTCATTGCTATAATACTATCGGGGGGCACAGATATAACCCAAATTCTCTTATGCCCATGATTAATTCTCGTAATTTCTTAAGTAACTAATTCCTTAGTGAAGTAGTGTTATCGCATGTTATTCTCAATTTCCTAATTAACTCCCTTTCACGAAAGATCTTCTCAATTCATTCGATTTCCTGTGTTAGTAACACATTCACCAAATCTGATTTGTATCTCTTATACTTAATGTCACCTCAAATTCAAGAATCCATCACTTATTTGGATACTTTACATCAACAAAATGCACACACTCTTAGTAGCATATTCTACCTCTTATACTTGAGTCTCCGCTAGTGATATGACTCCAATATTCACTTTTGATTCATTACATATTCATTTCTGATTTGTTTCTTCATTGATCACTCTTAAATTGAATCAACTAATCAACTTAACCTAATTTAGGAAAATTCTTCTTTGAAAGAAAATTTCTTGCTACTATCATCGATATTGTTCATATAATCCTTATCAATCAACTGTCTTAATCATCGCTCGATTATTCTTAATACCTCAAGAAGATCAATTTCTATCAATTTGTACACGGTCATAATGTTTTATGAATCAAAACTCAATGATGTAGTAGACACGATCGCATATGCTTAGGTGTGTATCATCAAGCTCATCCCTTTCTATTTAGAGATTTATTTATGTCTTACAATAGTAATACTTTGATCTCAAATGATCCCAAACAATATTTCTCTCTTTATCCTTGCCACGATCAGGGTTTCCTTGCATTGACCTATGCTAACATCAATTTACCTCTTCCGATGCTACATCATTTCATAATGATTCAACTATCATATTAAGTGCATCAACTCTTCTCGTTCAATTCGTCAACTTTTTCTTTATCTCATGCGTACATAAAATCCTCTCTTATATGCATTTCTAACTTTCTCCTTACTACACACCCTTCACCTCTTGTAAGTCAATTATGTCTACTTCATAAAATCATCATGCAATTCTAATCTCAATTCCACTGATATATGCTTATAGGGAATTATAACTTGTCACATTTTTCAAACAATCATTTCAAGTCCAAGTTCAACCTCTCAAGGTCAATTTTAACTTGACTTGTACTATTTAATCATATCATTTCTACTTATTTTTTCTCAAACAATCCATGACAGTGTATTCACATCTATATCACATTCGAAGACATATCACCAAAACGCAATATTGATGTCCTATTCAATAATACATCCACCAATACGAATGCGTTGAATCTTTATCTGCTATATCTAACCATATACTCTATCTAGATATCTTTCAACCTTCCTCTTTTCATATCATAACAGATCATCATTCTTCTCAGTGCTTCTAACAACTCAAACTCTTAACACATGCTCATGCATGTGACTCATATGAATGCAACTTAGATTGGGGATCAGTTACTACTGTCTGCTATGACATGACAAAAATGCATGTACCTTGACAAATATTTCAGAAAACGCCCATATAAGATAGTAATTATGGGCTCTGATATCACATAATGTAACACTCCACTCCTGCAGGACCCGAACCCGACATCGTGGGTGATATCCGAATTCGTGCCCCACGAGGGTGGCGTGCTAGCGCACTAAAACAGTCAAACTCAGTACATAAATTTTTTTGAATACAATTAAATACGCGAAAATCAGTAAACAATTTGGGCCCGCTTTATTTCATTGACATTTTCAATCATAGCAAAACAATTATCAGAAATTTCAATAGCCATTTGGGCTCGTTACAAATACAAAATACTTGTCAAAATTTCATTACATTGCAAAAATCATAGACAAACATTTCTGATTTGGAAATTTATTTCAAAACAGAAATATTCGAATACACAAGTTACAATAATTATGGAAGACTTAATTTGATACAAAATAAAGGAAATACTAACGCAGATGCCAATTGATCCTGACCTTTATCTCTTACTTGCATGCCGTAGGTATACTCCCGTTTGTCTAACGGGGTACTCTTCAAGCCTGAAAAATAATTACAAATTTTGGGTGAGTTTTTGCGAACTCAATGAGGTAACCATCATCGATAGTTCACTTAATTCATGCAACACACCATTTCACATAACATGTAATTCACAATTTTGCATAATAGATCATGTATCACACTTTTACTCCAACATAGGAAATTTCGGCATGTATTACACTTTTACTCCAGCATAGGAAATTTTGGCATTTCAATCAATCAAACATAGTTGATATAAATGCATATGAAATGCTCATGAGACACTTTCTATTTATTACGTTGTTGTGACCGAGTGTCTGAACTGTCCCGTATCCATTTTAAATACCGGGCTCATTAATAACTGTCCCTTATCCGCTCGGAGGATACATGGCTCATTATACCTAGTGAGCCTTAGGCTCTTAATCATTGTTGAGCTCGAGGCTCTTTTCACTTATTCAGCTTTAAGCTCTGATCGGTGGCTACTCTGGTCACAACTGCCATTATCTAATTATGCATTCATGAATGGAATGCATATACCATAATCAATCACATTATAAAGCACATAGGTCTTCACATTCACATTCAAGTAGCAGTTCAATATCTCAATCCACATTACACAATCATCGGACCTTCTATCCGGAATCCACAATCAAACACATTCATTTATTATTCAAAGCATAATTTAAGCAAACAAGTAATTAAGTGAGATCGTCTAGGTTACTCACTAGTTGCTCCCGAAGCTAATGCCTAGAAGTTCCGGCAACGTTTGGAGGTTGACGTTCCAGTTGCTCCTCTATATCAAACAACATACACATATATCACAATATGCACAATTACAATTATTCAATAATGCACATGTATGTAATGAATTGTGTACAATGCATGTTCATGACAATCCCGGATACCTTACCATCAATTTCATCACAAAAATATTCTCATATCAAAACTCATTTAAATATAATTTATACTTAGGTTTTTGTATCTCTCTCAAACCATTAAGATCTCTATTCCTTTCTCATTGACTCACTTCATATTTTTTTTCCAAGTCACACCTTCGGTCTACTGTTCACATTCAATTAGAAGGTAAAACTGACGTAATTTGGACATGCTCTCTTCTAGAAAAGTGTTCATCTATGTCTTATGTTTCCATTAACACCAAAATCACTCAATTTGGTTAAGTAATTTGGAATACATGCCTCAATCATTTTCGGGTTGTTCATATAAAAAATTAGTGTACTATGCACAATTCCATCCAGAATTTGAATATCTTAGAGAATAAATCAAAATTAGACTTCTTAATATAATTTGTAGCCCTATTCCTCTACTTTACGCCAAATCAAAAAGTATCTCATTTGGAATCCTACAGGTCCAAATATAACCAAAACCCTGAAGTATGTTTAGTAAAATAATCCTATTTACACTGTTCCAACAGATTCCCACACTTTCATTTGATCAAAAATTTTCAAATCAATTGCAAATGCTACAATTTTTCTTAGAGAGATACAAAAATGTGTTATGAATCTATTGGTTCAATAATCACTTCATTTGGTGGTCAGGGTATGAAGTTATGGCCAAAAGAATCAACTATGCTCATGTCCTCTGTCACATTGTACCTATCTCGGGACAATTGGCATAACTTTCACTAGAGATGTCGGATTGAGTTCATTCTTAGACGGTTTGAAGGAAGACTGCTAGATCTATAACTGTTGTGAAGACTCTGAAGTAAAATTCTATCATTTGGATAAGACACAAATCGTGTGAAACTACACGGTCAGATCGTGAAACTTTCGGGTCTGATTGTGCTTCTGCGTTAGGAACACACGGCCTGTGTGAATTTACACAGGCAGACCATGTAACCTTTGGGTCTAGTGATTTCGTTTGGAGGTTCAAGACACGAACTATGTGAACTCACAAAGGCAGACCATGTAACTTTCGGGTCTGGTTATTTTCTCAGCATCAGGAATACACAGTCTGTGTGAATATACACGAGCAGACCGTGTAACTTTCTACTAAATTTTCCCCTCTCTAGAAACCTTTCCAATGGATCCTACCTCCATTCTAACTTCACTCCTACTCCTAATCTTCCCAAATTCACCTCTTCTAAAGCAATTGTCACTCCATAACCATTCAAACAACAATTATATCTCATTCACTCCCAATTCCCAACTCATTTAATTCATCATCTTAATGGATAACTTCTTCAAATATATATATACCAAATTTCAACTCAACATCATCCATGCACACTTCATATTCCCCACTTGGTTATAAACACCCAAAATGTAACACATTCCCACACACTCAAAGCATAACACAAAATAAAAATTCATCCACAACTTTTTCTACACCTAGTTCCTAATTTTATGTCAAAATTTGGGACTCTTAAAGACAAGTTTTAAATTTGATGTCTTCATACAAAATGTAGCCCTATGTTTCTAGTTTAATCCAAATTAAGAATCATCTCATTTGGATAACTATAGAAGAAGTTATGGCTAAAAGACTGAAGCATACTCGGTAAACATTTTCCAATCCATCATCTTCAAATTTTTCCAGATTTTTACACCCAACATACTTATACAAAAATCACCCTTTTCCACTTCATTTACTTCTCATTCTCAACTCCATTTCAACTCATTTCTACACTCATCCATTAACACAAACAAATTATAAACACATTTCTATACTCATTAACTTCCAATTCTCATTACAACACCCTTTTCACAATCAATTCATCTTTAAAGCATGTGTAGCCTAACTTATAGTTTCTTACTCATCGTATACAACATCAATCATTCATAACAACTCCTAACCCATTATCTAGCATTTATATGAAACAAAACATCAATATATACATATATATGTTCATTTCTTCATCAACATTCTAGCATATACAAAGCTCCTTATTATGATCATTCAACCTCTTAAGCATTTCTATAAATCATTACTCATCAATAAAACAAGAAATTTTACACACTTTCACTATTCACGACACCCACATACCCAAAACACCATTTCATGAAATCAACCTCTAACTATCATCACAAATGCTTCATTTAACCAAAACCCATGATATTTGACAAGATACTTACTTGATTTAGCTTCCAAATCTTTATAATCACCATTAAACCCTAACTCTTTCATCTCCACCATCATCAACTTTCATGGAGGAATTGGTTGGGTCTTTTAGTGAGAATAAAGGAGAGAGCAAGGTGGAAGAGTAGCATGAAAGATGAGAGGGTTGGGCATTACACAAATGGAGATATGAAGAATCAAAACTTATGAAGAAGAGGGAGAGAGGCTACGAAAATGAGGAAGAACCCAAAATAAAACTCCAATAGCTTGTTAAGAGAGAAGCATCGTGGGAGAGCAACAAAAGGGGGCTTTTAATTAAAAGAGTATTGGGCTTAAGGCATTGTTTGGCAAGTGATATTAGTCACTTGCCACATGTCCCATTTCTAAAGCATTTCAGTGGTTCTTTAATTTAACTAGTCCCCTCAACTTCAATTTCTACTCCAATTGTTCCCCAATTTTCAATGGCACTTGTCAATAAATCCTAAAGTCATTTATCAAAATTTCTATTGTCATTGGATAGTAATTTTTACTACCATTTAACAATTGTTTTGCTACTTGGCAATTTTCCTAGTTCAAAAATGCCCAACAATTTCCAGAAATTTTTCCAAAGTTTCTAGAAATTCTAAATCAACAAATACACTTTCCAAATCAATTTTCAACACATAAAACCACATTTCTCAGTATACTTACATATATAAACTATTATACCGGAAATTGTCAATGAATGCATGTACAATTATTTTGATGTGTGTAAAAATTCAAATTCATGAGCATATATGCTAACATTATGCATGAGCATGAAATACATTTTCTTAATCTCTCTTTGAGCTCACAGGTACCAAATTTTAGGATTCTAACCCCTATGGGAATGGGATGTTACAATGACATTCATTAGTCTATCGCTAAATTTCATCGGCAAAGTTGGCGGTAACATTTCCTCCTCTTTTAACGACATTATTCAATCGTCTACGGGAGGATACTCACTATAACTAGACTAACCCCAGTTATCATTTAGTACAAAATCTTCATCATTGAGAGGAGCCTCATCATCATCATCATTCAAATTCAACGCACCAAATGACATATCAATGCTTCCCAACTAAGATTATCTTCCAAGTCATTTACATATATCAAATCCGGTTCCTCAAAAATCTAATTCGCCAAAAGATCAAAATTATCAATAGAAATTAGGTCTGCTG
Source organism: Erythroxylum subrotundum (assembly GCA_027563845.1). NCBI lineage: Eukaryota > Viridiplantae > Streptophyta > Magnoliopsida > Malpighiales > Erythroxylaceae > Erythroxylum > Erythroxylum subrotundum. The sequence goes on from JAOQMQ010000008.1 coordinate 13,679,222, forward strand.
AACCACTTATGCTATTAAGACTCCTAGTAAACAATAGAATTTAATTATTAGATAATTATAAGAAATTATATTGAAATTAATAATGATAATAACATATCTTTCCTGAAGCTTTAAATTGTAACGAACGAATACCAAGTCATTCAATCTCTTATGCTCCAATCTATTTCTTTTCTTAGAATGAATGGAATCAAACATACTTCAGTTCCATTCATAACTTATTGCACTCATACATTGACTTAAAATCTGAATTGCAAACTTTTGTAATTCTAGAACATCACTTCCAAATTGATCCCACCAAGAAACTATAAGTCGTAAGATAATAAAAGTAGTGTTACAAACAAAATAAAGTGATAATTAATTTTCAACAAATAAGAAAAAGGAAACAGCTAATACCTGGAGAAAGTTTTGATCTTTTTCGAATTGCAATTGATAATCTAATATCCCCATAATATAGCTTACAAAGCTCCATTTGTGAGCTTAAGAGATAATTGTTATAATAGTGAATAACATTCTTCTACTAACTTCAGCTTTCTTTGTAAAATCCGGTTTGAAATATACTCTAGGATTCAAAAACAACCCAACTGCAAACAACAAGTTGTCTTTCTCATCTCGCATTGATGATTGCAAGATACGGTATGTACAAAGAAGGCCTATGTTTTAGATTGTCCTTGATTGCTTCCTTTGCCCTTTTCATGACATAAAAAAACCATTGTTGACTTTTCTTCACTATCAACCAAGCAAACCATCTTCACCAAAGGCTCACAAACTTAGAAAACAAATTGACATTAAGACCAAAACTATATACCTTCTAGTATAATACCGGAAACCTCCAATCCAGCATTAGACCTAGCATGTTTGATACAACTAACTTATCACTTATAAACATTTGTCTTAACTCTTTCTTCAACGAAACAAAAGATTGAAGTGATAAGAAATTCACCATGCACGATTATAGATGAATTTGGTCACCTTTTTAGCTTTCTATATAGTCTCGTCAATAATAGGAAAATGCCTAGGATATGTTATATTCTCCAACATTAGGTCAATGCAATGTGTAACACAAGGAGTCCAAAAAAAAAGAGTTATACCTATTCTGTAACCTTCTTCCTGTCGTTTTATAAACGAAATCATTGTCAGTAATGAACTAAACAATGTTTTCTAGCTCCACTTCATTCACAACTTCATAAAATATCTCAAATAGAGTATCAATATTTCTAATAAGGCCAAATGTGTCAATAAACTTCAAAAACATTAAGTCATTTACAGAATAAACCAAAAAATAATATTAGGCTCTTGTCTCCTATTTGTCCAACCATCACAAATGATTGAACACCCAAAAATAGCCCAATTCACTCTTCCTTTAGCCAAGTAACATTTCATTTCAGAAATTGGGCAACTCAAAAGTTTACCTCTCAAGTCATCAATTGAAGGAGCTTTGTATCCTGGACTGCAAGAGGCTATTACATCGACATAGGTTGATAATAATAAGATTAAGAAGCATTGAATAATGAACCTGTATCATACCACCATCTAGCTACTGCCATATCGACATTATGAGCCGCATCTCTTGATTACATTACACTATAAATTGAAGGTTAGGCTCCAGGAGTTATTCGTGGTGCAACAAAACTAGTCACCTGCCTTCTTCTTTTCCTCACATCAAGTCCAGGTGTAATAGTTACTTTTCCTGGGCCTGGGATAGATCACTACCACTATCACCTTCAACATTTCCACAATCACCACGAAAACCAGGAAACGAATTTCTACTGTAAATTTCAAAATTCAATATTTCCCTTATATCTTTCTCATGTTGGTATTCTAATTATGGTTTTTCGATGTGTGTAAGTTCTAATTAACAACCTTGATAATCCACAAGCATACAGGTCGTTCGTGTAGTACCTAAGGTGTCGATCTCACGAGGAGGGATAATCTAATCCTAAAATCTAAGGCCAAAATAATTTTCAATAATTCAAAATGTAACAAAACTAAGGCAAGAATTTAATTCAATCAAGCAACTCAATTCCAATAATCAATTACGAAAATATTAACAAAGTAGCAGTTGCAACCCTCACTCAAGAATCAACCTAAAGGAACTATCAATTGAGAGAAAGGGAAATTTTTACCTATCTTTAATGCTAACCTAATCGATTATGAATTATCATATTATTGGTCCTAGACGATCCTAAGGTTGATTATTCTCTCTCGAATTATAACCATTAACCCTAAATTATAAACCTTAATCAGATTATAGAAAATTGCAATTTCTCAATTAACAATCTATCTAAAACCTAATTAGATCTGAAGTTGTCCAATAAACTATCGGGAACCTATGCGAGATCTCTCTTCACACAATTACTGATTTGATTAATTCCTCATTCTTATTAAATCACCTAACTCTCGTTAGCCCAATTTAATTATTTTTCATTCGATTCACCTTCTCAGTCTATTACCGAATTATGTAATCACAGAAATCAATCACAATAAATCTAATAAACATAAAACAATAAGATTTTATTAAATCAAAGATTAAAAAAACCCGAATGTGAGTATAGAATATCTCAACATTCACAAATCATATTATCAAACTACTATTCCCAATTATATACAATAATAAAAGTGGAAAATAAGGAGAAATAAGATCTTAGATGAAGACGGGAGGCAGCGACATCGGGAAACTCCAAATCCGGGAAGTACGTCGATGTCAGCTTCTTCTCCACTTCTCTCTTCCTTCTACTCTTTCTCAATCTTTCAATAATCCTCTATAGGGTTTTCTCTCAAAAAATGGCTTACGCAAAAGCTCCCTTTCTTCTTTTGTCTTATTCTTGTATATATCTTTTATGAGATCCTACATCGGTTGGAGAGGAGAACGAAGTACGCCTTATAAGGGTATGGATACTTCTCACCCTAAGACGTGTTTTTCCAAGGGTGGGAAGAGCAAAACCTTGAGGGATTTGGCCCAAGGGGCAGCTCAAAGCAGATAATATCTGTGGACGGGTGGTCTGGGCTGCTATAAGTGGTATCAGAGCCAATTCCCGACCCGATGTGCTAGCGTAAGACTCTGGGCCCTAAAGGGGGCTGAGCCCTAAGGGGGTAGATTATGAGATCCCACATCGGTTGGAGAGGAGACCGAAGTACACCTTATAAGGGTATGAATACCTCTTACCTTAAAACTCGTTTTCCCAATGGTGGGAAGAGCAAAACTGTGAGGAGTTTGGCTCAAGGGGCAGCCCAAAACGGACAATATCTGTGGGGGGTGGTCTGGGCTGTTACAAGTAGTATCAGAGCCGGTTCCTGACCTGATGTGCCAGTATAGGATGCTGGGCCCTAAGAAGTGTGGATGATGAAATCCCACATCGATTGGAGAGGAGAACAAAGTATGCCTTATAAGGGTATGGATACCTCTTCCCCATAGATACGTTTTCCCAGGGGTGGGAAGAGCAAAACTGTGAGGGGCTTGATCCAAGGGCCAGCCCAAAGCGGACAATATCTGTAGGGGGTGATCTGGGCTGTTACAAGTGGTATCAGAGCCGGTTCCCGACTCGATGTGCTAACGTAGGATGCTGGGCTCTAAAGGGGACTGGGCCCTAAGGGAGGTGGATTACGAGATCTCACATCGGTTGGAGAGGAGAACGAAGTATGCCTTATAAGGGTATGGATACCTCTCACCCTAAGACGCGTTTTCCCTGATGTGGAAAGAGCAAAATCATGAGGGTCTTGGCCCGAGAGGCAACCCAAAGCAGATAATATCTGTGGGCGGATGGTCTCAACTGTTACAAGTGGTATCAGAGCTGGTTCCCGACTCGGAGTGCCAGCGTAGGACGCTGGGCTCTAAGGAGGTTGGATGATGAGATCCCACATCGACTGGAGAGGGGAACGAAGTACGTTTTATAAGTGTATGGATATGTCTCCCCCACAGACACGTTTTCCCAAGGGTGGGAAGAGCAAAATCGTGAGAGGCTTGACCCAAGGGGTAGCCCAAAGCGGACAATATCTATGGGCGGGTAGGCTAGGCTGTTACATCTTTTGTGTTATGGGCATCCTTAGGGTTTTTCTAGGGTTTGAAAGGTCCAAAAACTCCCTCGAAACTTGACGTTTTTGAGTGTCTACACGTCTGCCCGACATAGGCCATGACCGTGGCCCTGCAGCCTACGGTCGTGGGCCACAATTGAGCCTTTTATCACGATTGTGGGCTGTTGTTTTGGCCTGAATGTCTCTGAAACTTCTTTATTCTTTGATGTTGACCTTGAAGCACTAACAAACACATCAAGGTACCTCAACAACATCACATTTAAGCTCAAAGGATTGTTCTAACCCATAAAACACTTAAAACACAAATACATCACAAACTAGCATATTTCTACCCTAAACACATACTAAACAATTGAATAAATGGCTAAACACATATCAAACTATACCCTAAAATATGATCCATTTCACGCCTATCATATTCTTCAAACAATGTTTTCATTTGTCACTTCATATCATGACTTACTTTTTTATAGAGTTATACATCTCCTTTAACCCTAGCTAAATGCTTCTTCGATCGGGTGATTCCTCCACCTTTCAAATGCTTGTTATAAAACAAGAAAATTATATGATTCTTCATACCTGGGACTAATGCAGCATGAGCCCAAGCTAGATCATTGTATCTTCCTGAAGTTATTTGATCAACAGTATTGGAAATTCCTTCTATTTATCTGTAACAATAAATGAAGACATATATAAAATCATACACAATTCAATTTCATCTAACACAATCCAATTTTATCCAACACAATTCTTCAATAAGTCAAAAACTAACAATTCAACATACACAATTACACAATATGCATGTCCATCATATGTAATATAACTCATTTTGTATGATTACATCATACACAGTTCAATTTCATTCAACACAATCTAGTTTTATCCAACACAATTCATCAATAAGTCAAAAACCAACAATTTAGGTTTTCAACATACACAATTACACAATACGTAGGTCTATCATATGTAATATAACTCATTTTGTATGATTACATCATATACAATTCAATTTCATCCAACACAATCTAATTTTATCCAACACAATTCATCAATAATTCAAAAACCAACAATTCAAGTTTTCAACATATACAATTACATAATATGCAGGTCCATCATATGTAATATAACTCATTTTATATGATTACATCATACACAATTTAATTTCATCCAACACAATTCAAAATACACTTATTTTTCCTTTTACTATATTGTTATTCTTTCCTCATCTTTTCATGTCTCTTTAAAAAGCGAAAGAAATGAAAAACCAGTCTTCTCTTCTTATGATAAAACCAACCAATGGTTTGACAAATTTAGGTGGTATCTGAAAGTAAATTTACTAGCTTTCTTGGTTTATTCTATGATATGCATAAGAATTTAATTATTGTTACCAATCAATCTACTAATTAACTTGACAACTTAATTGAAAGAGGTTGCTAATGGATAATTGAAAGAATCAATAGATCCATGCTTTTATCAAATGAAGAAAATAGAGATGCAATTATACAAATCAACTATACACTATTGCACTTGGAAAATGATAACTATTTAGAAATACAATTGATTACATTTTAGTTTATACAATTACATTGACCACCTCAGCTTTATTATTAATTAGCAATGCCATAATTTTATACTCAATAGTCAATACTATTATACTAATTTTAAGAATATGTAACAAAATATTATTTCAAGTAACAATTTACTGTTGTGCCCAAATAAGTTCTAAAAATACCTAGGCTATCCTACTCGCAAGTATACAAGGTAGTTGTAGTGATTACCCAAGGTCGTCTCCCACGGAGGTGAAATTAGTCAACTTAAATTAATCTTGAACAAGAGCAAAAATAAAAACAGATGCAATCTTAAACATTCTATCCCGATTTGTTGAGTGAAGACTTAAAGAAAATCACAAAATGGATTGAAAAGTAACGGAATTAACTGGAAGCAACGACGAATAGATTAATCGAAATGGAAAACTCTTGAGAATTAATTTTGCTAATTTAATCTCTTATGCATGATTAAGAGAAATGATTGGATAGTTGTCTTACTAAAATTAACAGTTGGGTTCTAAATCAACTAGAATAATTAACTAATTTAACATTCGTATTCAACAAGTTATTATCCGAATTAATTATGGAAACCCAACTACTAATTACCACTTAAGTTAATATATTTCTAGTTCTTAACCTAAGTGTCGATGGTTTCTCGTCCCATATTAAGCTTCTTCTCTCGATCCTTCATTTAATACTAAAATGATGCAAAGTTTGGTCATGCTATTACATCCATTCAGCTTAGAAACCACAGTAATAAATAAGACAACAAAACCATAACTCAATCATGCATAGTTGACTAAAATAGCTACATTAATTCTCAAGAAAAAGAAATCAGCCCATCACGGAAATCACAAGATTCATCATCTTCAAATACTTAAATCCCATCTTCATCAGTATAAGTGAAGCATTTAAGCAACAAAACAAGTAAATAACTAAATGAACTATGAAAAGAAAACAAGTAACAGTCGGTTAAGCTAGAAAAGTAACAAGTTCAGTAAACAACAAGAAACAATGCAACAAATGAATAACGGAGCAAGCAAGCAGGGATCGAGTGAGTGAGATATGGTGATCTCCTGCCCCTCTCAAGCTTCCCGCATTAGCTCTCGCCTTCTACTTCAACTTGTTCTCACCAGATAGTCGAAGGCTTGCTCTACTTCCAGCTTTATGCTATGTTTCTCTCTTCTTCACCGACTCTCTCTGTTTCTCTTCTCGTCTTCCCTTCTTTCTCTTTATCTCTTCTCTTCCTGAATGAAGGTGTTTGTAGAGTAAATGAATGATTGATAAGCTACCACCCTCTATTCCCTTTTTGTTTGTAGTATGACTCTAGGTTTAGGGTTTCGAGTCGTCACCCCTGCACATGATGTGTGATAACTTGATGAATTAAATGAAACAATGGGTCACGGGGGTGACAAGTTAAGTCACCCTCGTGAGGGAACTTGTCACGGTGGTGACAAATTATGTCGTTGTGACTAACATTTAGTTATGTCACCACCGTGACTAACATTTAGATGTCAGTCCCTCGGTGGTGACACTTGTCACAACTTTTCTTCTTCTTCTTCTTTTTCTCTTTTCATGCAAAATTTTTGTGACTTTCCCTTCAACCTTCATGCCAAATTCACAAAATAATCCAATTAACATTCATGCAATATTCACATCATTTCTACTCAATTTATCTCACATTTGGATCAAAACACAAGGATTTGTAACCAAAATCAAGATATAAAGGCAATTAAAAGCAATAGAAATAAGACACAACATTAACCAATACTATTATGCTAATTTTAAGAATATTAAAAAATTATCATATCAATTAATTATTTACTTTAAAGTTTAAAATTAAATACTAACATGAATATAAGATTATTTCTCTTTCTCAATTTTAACTTTTAAAGTTTCAACTCTCAAAATTCAAATCTCAATTCATGCATAGCCATACCCATTAATGAACCAAATCATAACCAATAAGAAAAAAAAAAACCATGCATCATTCATTCAACTCCAATCCAAATATCCAATTCCAAACCAACACAAATCACAAATCCAATTCACAATTTAATTCCAACTTCCAACAGTCCAACCCATTCACAATCGTAATTCCCAATTGCAATTAAGCAAAAAAAAAACAATTACAAAAACCCACCCAAAAAAATTCTCAATGTATCTAGTTTGGGTTTTTGGGTCGGGTCAGGTTTGGATCTGAATCTTTTCCAGATCTAGCGAGTGGCAACTCCAGAAGCGGTGGTGGCAGGCAGTGGTGGACGATGGTAGTAGGAAGATAGTAAAGTGGCGTGGAGGACAGGAAAACTGAAGTGGTGAAGCCTAAAAATGGTTCGGTGGTGGCGACGCTTGGAGGAGTCGAGAAGGGCTATTGGTGCAGTGGTGGCGTGGAGGACACGAGGAAGTCGTGCGGTGTTGTCGCTAGCCAGAGAGGAAGAAGCAACCACTGGAGAGGAGAACGAGAGAGAGAGAGTATGGAGAGTGTGAGAAAGGAGAGTGTCTGAGAGAGAGAAATGAAAATGAAAAATGAGAGAGTGGATAGGAAGAAGTAGATGAGTCAGGGGAAGAGGTAAGGTAAAATTTTTGGATTTTTATTAATAAGTCCCTAGAGTTTTCAAAACTCACGATATTGGCTGATATTTTAAATACCGGCCAATATCATGCGAAAACTTAGGTATCAGCTAGTACCCACAGTTGGTACCATATTCATCGATACCGTTCTGTTTTCTGGCCGGTACTAGCCAGTACGAAACGATATTAATAACCATGATTACATGTACCTCCCTTAGGCCCTAGAATGCTAAAAATATTTTTTTATGAAAAGATGAATTAATCGTATACCAGCCTCTGGTTTATGTCTCGAAGGACCATCTCAATCTCTTCCTCTACACTTCAAAGATTTCCAAGATCCTGATGAATATATGCCTGAATTCAACAAAGATGACTATGAGCGTCTATTCAAGAAATATGAAGACATCATTCTTGACGAAGAAAATTTGCTTACATGCCATGAGCCTATATAATGGAAGAACAAATAGGACGTGCCATTAAAATAAAAGTAGGCTTTCACTATGATTGTACTATTCCAAGTGCCTGTATGTTTGTAGACCTACTAAGCTTAATTATTTAACCATACCATATGACAGATACTAGTAGCTCCATTAAACTAAATTACTATATTATTTGTGATGTAATAGGTGTGTCTATTTGTAATTTCCCCTGGCTAAATAAGCGAACAATTGCCTTGAGTCGGGGGAAATGAAAAAAAGAAACAACACTAGTTATTCCTCCATGCCTTCTTTCTAAAATTCCGTCCCTCTTAAAAACTTGAGTCATCAGTAGTCTTTATAAATGAGTTTTGAGTATGTTATGCACTTGCCTCTCTATAGAAATCCTGTACAGTGTACATCAGAAGATATCAGACCATAAGATCATATTGAAGTCATATTAGGAAATAACTCAAAATTCATTATCTAAGAGGCAAGCCTTAAGATAGAAACACCAGTGAAAGCTTAAAAGCTTCTTAGCTGTCTAAGTGGAAAGCCGATTGATACTCTTCCCTTTGGGGCTCTGTTTCAAATCCTCTTTTGTTAATGGCCAAGAACTACGTGAGAGAGAACGTACCTCTCTCTCGATTCGGCGTCCTGGTGGCGCAACTAGAGTCCATCGTCGCTTCCTCGTCTCAGCAATCACCCGATCCTCTCCTCTGCTTCGATCTCCTCTCCGATCTCATCGCCGCTATCGAAGAAGAGCCCAAGGTCTCTTTTGTTCCATTCTTCGCCGATACAATGCAGTTATCTTTTACATGTTTCCTTCAGTGTTGTTCTGTGTTTGATGTGGAAATGTCGGTTTCAGGATTCTATTTTGCTGTGGCAAAGAAAATGCGAGGATGCGTTGTACTCGTTGCTTGTTCTGGGTGCGCGGCGACCTGTTCGCCATTTGGCGTCTGTGGCCATGACGAAGATCATATCAAAAGGGGATACCATTTCTATATATTCGAGAGCCAGCAGTCTTCAAGGTTTTCTCTCCGACGGAAAGAAGAGTGAGCCTCAGAGAGTTGCTGGTTAGTTCATATCCTCCTTTTTTTCTCTTAAAGTTTAATTTCCTGCTTGATACGCTTTTCACACTTTTTTTGTTTTTCTAGTTGCATTTGAACTGGGAAAGAATGTAGCATCTAGATTGAAAACTTTTCTTAAACTTGAGTTATATTTTAATGATGCAATTTGCGTTCCAAACATCAGGCAGGATTTGTATGCTAAAATAATGCAGCGAGAATTTAGCAAATGATTATGTTTCTCAGAAACTGCAAATGAGTCCTCACTTGGCTGTTTAAGGGATTATTTCCTGCGTGATATGTTAAGAGGCAATCGGAAGCATAAGTGCAGGTTAAGGAAGTTAACTTAGGGGCTAGCCTTCACAGCGGTGTTGCCTCACTTTTCTATAGGGTTATGTTTGATGTCTGTGTTTCAGAAAACTGTGTATACTTCTCATGAGAATCAAGACAGCAAATTTTCTGTTTATGATCTCTATATATAACCTTATGTTGCTGGCATCTGAACAATTGAACTAGAATGTAGCTCTTCGTTTAGCATAAAGAAATATGGATACTTCATGTTCATGAGAATCATGCTGGCTTTGGGAAATAGTAAGAATGTCCCATTACATGACAATTTATTTGGAGAATGGAAATTGGCACTTCTGTAAAAACATCTGACTTGGGCTTCATCTTCATTTTGGATGTTCCTTTTAACATTGACATCACAGTTTCAACTTAAATTTATTCTTGTTGGTAAATTTATGTTGGCTTGGTTATCCCACGGTGGCTAGAAACCTATTAGTTGTCATGCCCTTTCTATATAGTTCTTTTAACTGCTAAAATATTAATTTCAGATTGTTCACAATTGATAAAAGAACAGTGTATATCGTCCTTGAGCATTATTCTATTGGGTTAGTTATAGACTTTGCTATATGTGATATGGTACCCCCCTAGGTCTCCCTTGCATTAGAGATAGGTATTGGAAAAGTGTTTGTGACTGTCCCCAAGAAAGGAAACAAAAAATAAGGCACAGTGTAACCATAAAGTTATGTTTGTTATGCTTATCCCATCATTTGCCTGATTGGTTGTTTGCTGCATGTTTGTGTCCTAATTTTCATGTAACCAATACTTGTAGGTGTTGCACAATGTCTGGGAGAGCTATATCGATATTTTGGCAGAAGAATCACGTCGGGTTTGCTTGAAACAACAAATATTGTGGCAAAGCTCATGAAGTTTCAAGAGGTACGTCTTATTCAATTTGTAATATTGTGGATATTATTGTGATTAGGATTGATAATGTCAATACTAATGACTATTTGAATGTTGGTATTATATTGGTACTGTTTCTATCCTTCTACTACTAAGGAGTTGGCTAGAGCATGAATATATTTTAACTTCCTTTTGGATTGTTCCCTTTATTTTGGATTATATTGTCGAACTTGCAACCCTGGATTTTACATAATTAAACTTCTGATCATATTTGATGCTCATATTCTTGGCTTTAAACTTTCTCCTATTTGTATAAAAATTTTATTTTTTTGATCCTTCAATTTTTGTAGTGCCTAGAATTTCTGGCTTTGCTACCCGTTTTTAATGAAATTCCAGGAATTTGTGAGACAAGAGGCTCTATTCATGCTTCAAAAAGCTTTGGAAGGCTCTGGTGGCAATGCTGCCTCATCAGCGTATATTGAGGCCCACCGTGTTATAACACGTTTTGCTGTTGGGGATAAATCATTTGTTGTTAGAATAGCTGCAGCACGTTGTCTGAGGGCATTTGCTATGATTGGTGGGCCAAATCTAGGAGTTGGGGAGCTTGATAATTTAGCATCTTATTGTGTTAAGGTAGGTGTTTCTTAGTTTTTTGTGCATGCCTCTTTTACTAAGGTAGGTTTTGAATATTTGAGAAGCTCATGCTGTATCTGTACCTCTATCCATGATATTGATATTCTCTTTAGGCTCTTGAGGATCCAATATCATCTGTTCGGGATGCTTATGCTGATGCTTTAGGTTCATTACTTGCTTTAGGAATGAATCCAGAGGCACAGGTATATGTGCTATGTAGTTTATATCCAGTTCTTCTTTGTTTCTTCATTTGTTGCTTTCTATGTCTTTCGAAGATGCTTCTCTATTTGTTTTTTTCCATGTTATTAGTTTATTAATTTACTAGATAATTTTGCCTCACCAGGTTCAGCCCCGCGGAAACAGTTCTTCCACTCATGCAAAGAAATTAGAAGGTGGCTTGCAAAGGCATTTAGCATTGCCCTTCACCAGAGGTATTGATTTGACCTATTCCATAGTGTTCTGAATATCCTCTTTGTTCCAGTGGGAACGCATGTATAAATTTCATGAATTTTGAAGGTAAGATTGAGAGGCTTCTATATGATGCTAATTTCTTGCTCTTATTTGGTGTTTTTGGTTCATAAGAAATGCCAAAATTTTCAATTATAATCCTTAATATTTATATATTTTTATTTTCAGATTAAATTCTTTTTTCTTGTACACTTTAGTGCTTTGCCTTTTTTTTTTGGGGGAGGGGGGGGGGGGGGGTGATTGTAGGGCTATTTTTGTTGAACTTTTGAAGTACTATAATAATCTTTCTGAGGATCTTTTGACCTCCTCATTCTTGTAAGGAACTTTCAAAGCTATAATGTCTTTTTCCTGTTGTAAGAGCATGCACAATTGTTATATGTGCTTTCTTTTCCCATTCTGGTATAGTTTTATTTTATGAACATTGTGCTTTTATATTGCAATAAGGTTTGTGTGTTTTGCATTATCAGTAATTTGCTATCTACTAATGCCTAAGCTAAATAAAAAATATATCATACTTTCTTATCGATATTCCCTTAGTACTCATCGGTGGCTGAAATTGCAGCAAGTGGGCCTTGGGTGAAGGACATTCGGATGGGCATTACCTTATCATGGGTCTCTTTTTTACAGGTAACAATGCTAATGGTTGCTTTTCAATCTCTAACCATCTTTCTCCTCTTGTTGATCAGTATACTTTCTTGGTTTGCTGCTTCTCTTAAAACTGTTTGAGGGCTGCTTTTTAGTCCATTTGTAAATTTATTGTCAAAATTCTAAATTGTCAATGATTCGCTTGAGAATGTCTATGGAAATGGTGGGATGTTCTACTAAGAATGGTGTCAGTAATATAGTTTACTAGAGTAATACTTTCTCATTAAGATTTTTTTATGATCATGGGTACATAATTATATGTTTTGCCCATTACTTCAGCATTTTAGCTTGGTTTGGAGTACAATATTTTGCACATCTTTGTTATTTGACATCCAATTTATGCTGATTGTTCCATGAATTTCATGTTGCAGGCAATTCGTCTAAAGTATTTGGTTCCAGATATTGAGCTTCAAAACTATGCCCTGCTAGTTATGGAAATGCTTGGCATAGATCCTCATGTCGATGCCCATGCGCTGGTATTTGTCTAAAAAATTGTACTGCAAATTTCTACATTATTCTTTGATAGTCATATGTTTAACGTAGAGGCATGCCTTCCTCTTATTATATGGCCTTGCAAAAAAACAAAAAAAAAAGGAAATAGAAGACAAAACAGTATACAAATTAAATGGAAGAAAAACCTGAGATAAATATAGCTTACCGATGCTAATAGCTGCTCATCTGTTCTCAACTTTGCACGTGTAGAGGCAATCATTAGTTAGGCATAACTACTAACACTTTTCAGTAGAATAATTGTTTCCCAATATATGTGGAAGGAAAGAATACCAATGCTAGTTTGATAGAAAAATCTTGACTAAGAAAGTTAGAATTTAGTATATGGAATTCTTTTGAGCGTTTAGCATCATTGAATATGATGCTAAAGAAGCTAATTTACACGATTTGTATGAAATCTGTGCTATGTTATGGTTTTAGCAAAGATTTGCGGTAGAATAATCGTTTCCCAATAAATTTGGAAGGAAGGAATACCAATGCTGGTTTGATAGGAAAATCTTCTCTTAGAAACTTAGAATTTAGTATATGGAATTTCTGTTGAATGATTAACATCATTGAATATGGTGCTAAAGAAACTAATTTACATGATTTGTATGAAATCTATGCTATGTTATGGTTTAAGCAAAGATTGGTAATTGTTTTGATGAGGACAAGCATATTGTGATTTGTGTTTCATCTCAAATTTTATAGCTCCTCGTTTTTCTAGTCCTGGAAGGAATTATAAAGGATTGAACTTTATATTGGATTGATGAGCATTGTGGTTACATTATTATGATATCCAAAATATATAAACTAATACTTTCCACTCTTTGGTTTCTTGGAGGCATGCGTTCTGTATATTTTGCGGGTTGGTGTGACTGATCAGATGACTGAGCCTACTCAAAGGGGCTTTTCAGTTTTCCTCGGAAAACAGGTTTGCTAAAGTAACACTCATGCTCTCTTGCCACTGTTGATTCTTGTCTTGACTCTTCTCTCATGGAAAATTGCAGCTGGAATCTCCTAATGTTGGTCCTTCAATGAAAATTGCTGCTCTTCGTACTTTGTCTTATACATTGAAAACATTGGGTGAGGTAAGGGGTCATATGCATTTAATTCTACTTTTGATATGTGATATGCTCTTTGTAAAACATGTTTCAGTGGGGCAACAAATTGAAAACAAAACCTACTACAGTATTAAATGGGCTAAATTGATGTATAATAAGATTATGCACTCTGTAACTTTCAGAACATTTGATTTACAAGAGTACCGATTTCACATGTTTGAAATGTCTACTTTTCTTCAATCCCCCCCTATTTTAGGAAAATGTCATTTCAGAAAAGCATTAGGTGCATGCAATATACCTAATTGATAATACTAGGCAACAAATAGACTGGATCAGTGATGAGTCATCTGTGTGAGTCCTTTAAAGTTAGGCTAAATTGTTTATAATTTGGTTCCTTGGTTGTCTTGCATGCTTATATGTGCAACTTTGGTTGCATATTGCTTGAATTTTTCTTATCCATTCTCAGGTTCCATCAGAACTTCGTGAAATCTTTGATAAAACTGTCGATGTTGCAATATCTCATTCATCAAACCTTGTAAGTAGTTTTTTACTTTTAATTGGGATGTTGAATATATTTGATTGGATAATTGATAATAAAATCAACTTTTAAGACTTCGTGTTGGACTTTGCAATTTTTGAGAATATGTTTGTTACTTGAAAAAATTGCACTAAATAACTGATGCATTTATATTTTGATATTAGGAAAAAGAATTCTTTTTCATTTATCTCCTACTTAGTTTCACTGTCCTTGTCAATTCTTTTACTTATGAATTTCTGAAGTCCTTATGATCATTGATCATCTAGTAAACTATAAAACAAAGCTTCTCTATGTTTTACCTTACCCCATATTAGTTTCTAATATTGTCCCTAGTTTTATCTTGGTTCTTCTTGTCCCTAGTTTATCTAATTGGGATGAAAATTTGGAAGGCTGACTAATTAGTAAGCATTGAAATCTTCTGCACATTCTGTTATGGTTCCTTTGGTTGGAAAGGGATAGAATTGATTTTGGAGCTATCAGTAGATAGTCTTTACTCAACTAGTTTCAAGTAGAGATAGATTAGAGAATGGCAAAACAAACTAGACGTTGGTCTTTTGACCAAAAACTAGGAAAGAATGATCAATGGCCCCTAACATTGTGAACTACTTTGAGAAACCTAACCCAAAAATTAATGGTTTCAAACCCATAACTAAAGTCAATCTTAAGTCTTAAACTAATCTGACCATCTTAAATAACTTTCCAAGACAATTAAGTGTGAAATATATCCCTAAAAAGAATAATATTGTATGCCACAATAATAAAAAACCTTCTTTAAAATTAAAAATTGAAATGAGTAGTTGCCATTTTGTTTAAAGATTCAGTAGTTTCCACAATCCACTGCTATTAAGATTAAATATAAAAACCTTAAGGTGGAATTTCTTTAAATTTAAAATACTAAAAGTCTTCTAAAATTTGATCGAGTAATTTTCATTGTATAAAATTCACTTGCTTCCACAATTCACAATTCTATTAAAATAATTTTTTATAGAATCCTAAGAAATTAATTCGCTGTGATAACTAAGATTGCTAGAAACATTAATCTTTTTTAAAATACTAAAAGAATATTCTAGAGTACTACAAAATATCTGAGCTTAAAATTAGTTAAATATTGTGATTAAATTGTTATGATTCTAACTTTTATCTCTAATTTTATATATATGGATACATGTAATTATGCCAAATGATTTTTTTCACCGATAGTAACTTTTCATTTCTTTTCTTGTCGTACATGCATAGTTAATTAGTATTAAATAGTATCTAAAATATCTATTCCATTATAAAAATTAATGGTCTTTTATAAATTCTTTCCTTTGTAACTTTTAAATATTAAAAATTCTATAAGTAACATCCTGTACACTATTTATTATTCGAGAATTTTTTAAAATTGATTTTGCACTAGGTATTCTAGTATTAATTATTAACTGAAGTATGCTCTTGCATCAATCTCATCAGATTAAAAAAGAACACGGCTTCAACATGTAGACTTTGACATACTCCTTGTGGATATCGCGATTAGCTCATTTGAGTTCCTCTTTTGCAATCCAAGTGCATTCACTTGGGAGTTCCCAAGACAAGAATCTCTATTATGGTAGAATTTTCACAAACAATTATGATACATCTTCATTGCTAATGTCAAACGGCCTCGAGTATAATAAACATAGGCTACGTTATCCAAACATCAAGCATCTGGATAAAAATGCTGTTACTTGTAACTTCTTAGACCTGTTTTAAAATATCTTTTGATGCATCAAATTGTTCTTTTTCTACCGAAACTACTCTAGCACCATTTACAGCATACATATTAAACTATATTCTGAACCAGAACTCTAGTGTAAAGTTCCTTGGCCCTTTCCAAATGGGTAACTTTTTGGGTTTCTTTTTTGATAGTATAGTGCAGCAAAGTAATTCTAGTTGCCCAAAGAGAGTTGCATAAGGATCATTTCCATCAGTTGCCTCACTAGCAGCATAGAAGGTCTGTTGGCCTTAACTTAATCATTATTTTTCAGATCTAAGTCATTGGGTACAGATAATGCATTAGGGAAATTATCATTCACCTTCAAAGCCCCATTAACCAGGTCAATGCTTAATTGAAGATTGTTTTGGGCTTTCTCAAAGCCTCAGATAAGCTTCCACATAGTCTGGGAGCTTGTATAGTATAAGATGGTAAAGAATGATTGCAGCTTGTGTCTCATGCAACTGCTCAACTATTCTGGCCAAGTTAAATAATGCTTTGACTTTATTCCAAGGTAGTTGTACATGAATACCATGTTCCACAAAGTGATGAAATATTGGCATGTCTTTATACTGAAGAATAGAAGCAGACACATCAACTGCAATGGCATTTGCTTTACTATCAAGGAAAATAACAGATGCTATCAACAAGAGCCTCTTTAAAAGATTGTTGAGCAAGCTCAAGCTATTCCCTTTCAAATTGGATGACTCCAATATGGTTAAGCACTTCTATCGGGACTAGTTGAACTCCCTTTTTAATAAATCTCCTTGCATTTTGGATGGCATCTATAGTAGCTCTGACATCGCTTGATGTAGGGCAAGGCGTTAGGGCAACATATTCCAACAAAGTAGGACTAGAATTAGGGTGATTGTTGTTGGAACAATTATGATTTCTATCAAAAAACTCCTTTAATAAAAACATGAATACAGAGGCTGCTATACTTCTATCGCAAAGCCCCTATTTATACTAATTTTATTAGAAACCCTACCCAGAATAGTAAAAACAAAGTCATACACGAATTCCTATGAATAATAGGAAAATAGTAATATCTTATTGAAAATGAAATCTAACCTAAATAAGAAAACTTTATGAAAACTAATAAAATTTGGAAACATAAATTATTAACTGGAAATATGCTCCTACATCATGTAATCTCGTTAAAATGAAGATTTCATACTACCCTACATTGACTGACCACTCATCTATGAAAAGCTCTGTTAGTTCTATTGTGAATTTTACTTTCCCAAAACATATTATTAAAAATTAAACCATAGATTGATAGTGCAGTTTTCTACACAGCTGTATCGTATTGAGTGGTTGCTGTATAGCTTCTTTTATAGTTCAGCATGAATGAAAAGTTTGTTTGGGCAGGTACGCACTGAGACTGCTTTGACAGTACGAGTGTTTGCTGAGGTTGATCCTACCTGTGTCGGAGGTTTGGTTTCATACGGTGTAACTACACTGAATGCTTTGAGAGATAATGTCTCATTTGGGAAGGTATAGCCAATATTGCTAGTGTGTAGGTTTTCTTCTTTCTTGTTTGGCCAAATCCTTGATGTGATCACCAAAATGAATCTTTCATTCTATTGCCATTTGTATCTTCGCAACTTTTGTTTTTTGGTCCCTTGATTTAAGATCCAAGTCTAGTGTAGTTGTTTAACATAAATGACTTTTAAGTGGAAGACTTACACCAAGTATCTTTACAGTGCTGTCTACTATTTAATAAACATGTGGATTTATGTGATCTTCGGTTAAATTAATTAGATATCCTAAGGATTTGGAAGGTTTCCTTTTACTTCTCATATGAGAAATGTGCGAGAGCATTCTCCATACGTAGTAGAAACAACAACAGTACAAACAACATATTTCCTTCAATTTTAGTTGATGTTGTGGAGTCACCTCTTTGAAAAACCAAGAATACAACAAAGATGGTCAGAAAACATAGTTACCAATAAATGAAGTAAAAATGTATGATCTAAGGAAGAAAGAGAAAACAAGAAACTTTTCTGCTTATTAGTGTGAAAGTCCTTCCTGTATGAAATAGTCTTGATAACTAATCTGATTTCTTTATCATCCTGATGTATATAGACTGAGTGATTAGTCTATTTTAAAACCTTCTTTTCTTTGGCTATATATCTTTATGTTGATGTTCTAACTGTCCATTTCTTCAGTTTGGAAAGTTGCAAAGTTCATTTCTTTTGTCCTATAACATTCTTATTCTCAAGGAGTGAAGGCTTTTCACATTCTGTTGATGGTTTACATATTGTATTCTCACGAAAAACCTCAGTTTCCTTGCTACTTGTTAGAAATTTTCGGCTCTTTAGACATCTCATTTCAACTTTTGCTTCATAAGGATGTTTTCTTTATGGATAAATTTGTTGACAAATGATGCAATGTGTAATTTTAATGGATTGTTGTTGAGTTGGACTTTTGCGTCTTAACTCCTGATTTATATTTTCCATGAACCTAATAGTTGATAACTGATTTATGGTCATGGACTATCAAAAGGTCCTCTCCAGTAGATGTTGGCAGATAGATGGAATACATATCTCCTTTCTGCTGGTTCTTTAATTTATTTATTCATATTAGCTAAGCTTTTCGCTCTATTTTTAAGATTGTGCCTAGTTTTGCATTTGTATGGTTCTTTTTTATCTTTTCTTTGTAAAATATGGAAGAATTTGACTGGTATTACTCTCTGAAGTGTGAGGACTTTTTCTTGCATTTATTTTCTTATTTGTTTATTGGCAATGTTATAGGTTTGTTCTTAATATTGCTATTATTTACCTTTCTTTTTCCACCCACAGGGAACCAATTTGAAAGCCGAGCTTGATTCTTTACATGGACAAGCAACTGTTTTGGCAGCTTTGGTATCAATATCACCAAAGTTACCTCTTGGTTATCCAGCAAGGTTATTGCTCCACTTAACTTCTTTTGTTCTATGAAACTCTATGTTTACTTTTTTCTTTTCTTAAATAAATCTAGATCAGTTGTGGCGTCAATGTTCATGTAAGGGTGATTGCTGTTGACAAATGGAAGTAAATTATTACATGGGATCCTCTCAGCCAATTTTTTGCTCAAAATATATCGAATCCTTCTCAATATGACTATGTTAGATACTATTGGGATACTCTTGTATTAAGATGTGCTTGCATCCTAGGGATATACTAATATATGTATTGCTTGCATTCCTTTGAGCTTTAATTTCATGGTTACCTTAGGTTTTGAGAACTTTCATGCTCTTACCTTATGGTCTCGTCCCCTCAGACTGCCCAGATCAATACTTGAAGTTTTAAAGAAAATGCTAAGTGAATCTAGCCGAAATCCGTTGGCTGCAACAGTTGAAAAAGAAGCTGGTTGGTTACTTCTGTCTTCACTCCTATCCTCCATGCCAAAGCAGGTAGAAGATTAATTGCTAGGTTATGACAAATTTGTGTTACTTATTCTGTGGCTGCTGTGAGTACTTATGAATTTTGGGTCTGTTGCTTGCAGGAGTTAGAAGACCAGATCTTTGATATTCTTACATTGTGGGCAGACCTCTTCAGTGGGAATCCTGAAGAGGCAATTAAACAAAATGGAGATTTAATTGCTAAGATACGGTAAATCTCTGTCGAAGTACAACCTTTTATGTTAGTTTTTAGCTCAATGAAATTACGGATGAATGGAGTACTTTGTTTGGGCTGGGTTGACATGACATTGTACTGCCTGTTGGTCCTGGTCTGGTTGAGTCAGTCAGGTATTCATAAGCATTAGTGATAAAAGCACTAAAAGCAGTTGTATTTGTGGATTTTAAGCTGGGTGTTGTTTTCAAAATTTTTTTAATAATATTATGCAAGTTACTATCCTATGTGACGTTCATTTTTTTCTTTGGAAGGGTTTGGTCTGCCGCTGTTGATGCTCTTACTGCATTTGTGAAATGCTTTATTTCTAGTGGTACTGCAAACAACGGGGTTTTACTTCAACCCGTCATGGTGTACCTGAGTAGGTACTTATACTCTTAACTGAATAACTCAGGCACTTTGTGGTTTTGTTTCCATAAGTCTGAAGGTTGCTACTGTATTTTGGAAACAGTGCTTTGTCCTGTATCTTGTTACTAAAAGGCAAAGAACTGTCAAATATTAAACCTGCAATAGACGTGTTCTCCATCAAAACGTTAGTGGCTTATCAGTCACTCCCTGATCCCTTTACTTATAAAGGTGAACATGCGCAGATTATCCAATTGTGTACGCTACCATACAGGTAATGCTTTCCCTTTGTAAATGATAGTTCTTTCTTTCCCTTCTATAGATATCTTTATCATGGACACCCTCAATATGCCTTCATAACACAAAATGTGGACCTTTCTTAAAAATAGTTTCTGAAGTTGTTTTTCTATAATTCATCTGCCTGTTTAATAATTTGGCTACCTCTTATTCATGATTCCTTAAATGAAATAGGGATGCTTCTAGATACGAGGAAAGCTCATGCTTGAGGTCCTTGTTAGACAAACGAGATGCCTGGTTGGGACCTTGGATTCCTGGAAGGTTTCTTCTTGTCTATATGTTGATTTCTGGTTTTCTTGAATAGTTGATTCCAAAAAATTTTAAGGTCTTTTTATTTCGATGACAAGGGAAATCCTTATTTTTTTTCATAAATAATTTGCCTAGAGATTGGTTTGAGGATGAACTTCGGGCCTTCCAAGGGGGAAAGGAGGGCCTATTGCCTTCTGTATGGGAGGACGAATCCTCAAGCTTTCCTCAGGTGATTGCTGTTTCTCCTTAGTTGATTATATCTTTATGTTTAACTTTGATAGCACGCTTCCATCATCTACTTCATCAAGATTCAGTTTTTTGTTCTTAGTGCTTTTTCATAATTGTTACTGCAGTTTTTGTTACTTCATCTAAAGTTCATGTAGAGAAGGGAATTATAGTTTTACTGATGAAAACTGAAGCAAAGGTTCTTCCTTGTATTTGATTAGTTAATGAAAGCGTTAAAAGTTGGCATAAAAGTTTTTAATGTGATCTTTGTGTTCTAATGACCTTTTATACATGTGAGATTGCATTGAACTTTTTTGGCATGGGACAAAGATAATTCATCTTATTACACTCTTAAAAGGTAGATTATTAATGTTTATCATGGCCAATTTTTGGTAAACACCATTGTAGACACATGTAATGATTAAATGAGAATTTGTTTAGTTCTTCTTAAACGAGTGTGTATAAATAATCCATGTTGCTTCTTTTCTTTAATACTATGACAATCAACTGCAATGCACTTTAGTATGGCTATAAGATACTGAATTGAAAGTGATATGTGTGATTGCTTGATTATCATACCATAGCTTTAGTACTTTTATTTTGTCAATCCTAAAATCTTTAAGTATTTGCTTCACCCACATTTAACTTGCCCAGTTTTAGAGAGAGCCCAGCATTAGTAATTGCTTATGTATTTACCTCATCTTTACCATATTATTAGTATAAGCATCAAACTATTCTATCCTTGTGAGCTTTAATATCAATAATATACTAACCAAAGATAATTTGGTTTCCTCTAATCAATTGAAAAATAAATTACACAACATTATATAAATGTAATAAATTTAATTTCCCTGAAAAGAATTGTTCCAACACCACACAACTCTTTTATTGCTAAAGCACTCATAAGAGGAATGATAGAAGAAACAATGGATTTCCCTATCACCATACAATTTGACATCTTGAGTGGTCTAAACTGCACTTGATGATTACTTTATAAGATGGTTTGCCTTCTCTGTAACAAGTGAAGAAATCTCAATTAATCTAGTCCAAGTATAATAGTTATGCTTGAAAATTTTTTAATTAATCTAATCCAAGTACGATAATTGTGCTTGATCAAAAGAATTGTACACAGTTGTTGTGGACAATGCATAAACTGAACAATGGGAGAATACCTTGCCTTGCCCTTAGCTTCAACCATGAGTGCTAGAGAGAAAATTTTTGCGACCCAATAAATCACTAGTTGTCCACTTATGCTACTTGTCAGTTGGTTCACTTCATAACAGATAATTACAAACAATACAAGGACTTATATATGGATCAAAGGGATGATATTATTTACCGCTCACAAAAATATCTTTCTCTAAAAGAAATTTGTTTTTTCACAAGAATCTATTAGCATTGATACTACAAAAATGTAAAAGATTGATATTAAAAGTTCTAGCATTAAGCTTAAGTTTGAAATGCCCTTGTATACTTGCAATACTACACTATGGTGTTGTACTTTCAATAGGGAACTAAGTTGTACGTTTTCGATGTGTGGCAAATACCATACATCTATAGTAAATGAATACCAAAACTTATCAAATTAATCCTTAGTTCTCTGTCAAAGCAGAGTGAAGATGGATAAGGAAATAAAACTTAATCAATGAGATTCTTTATCAATAACTGAACCATCATTATTTTCTAGATAATACATGTGCATATACTTGGATTTGTGTTCATGTAAACTTTTGATCTTGATGCTTCAACATAAGTTGGAAATTGCATGCCCTATTGTGTGTGAAAGTACCAAATTTAGATGCCTTGTTGGTTTTTTTTAATTGTTTTCAATTGTTATTTCAATGCATCCGTTCACTGAGGATTAGTTTTGTTCTTGAAGCCGGAAACAATAAACAAGGTATTGGTGAATCAGATGCTTCTTTGCTTTGGAATCATGTTTGCTTCACAGGTAAAGGGGATTATATTTTAAGCCTATGTTTTCTGATATTGTTTTGTAGGAAAGATAAATTCTCTTTCTTGTTTAACTTGGTCTCAGGATAGTGGAGGGATGCTCTCGCTTCTTGGAATGATTGAGCAGTGTCTAAAAAGTGGAAAAAGGCAAACGTGGCATGCTGCCGGTATTACCAATATTTGTGTCGGGTTGCTTGCAGGATTGAAGGTGCTTGCTATCCTTAATCAATCTATTTAAAGCTTTATATGTGGCTCTAATGTCATATTGTCTAATAATGCTTTCCTCAGGCTTTGATTTCTCTACGACCTCAACCCCTAGGGATTGAGATTTTAAATCCAATGCAGGCAATTTTTCTGGTAATAATGTTAAGGCGACATTATTTTGACTCTCTTGCAAT
This sequence comes from Erythroxylum subrotundum, assembly GCA_027563845.1. Lineage (NCBI taxonomy): Eukaryota > Viridiplantae > Streptophyta > Magnoliopsida > Malpighiales > Erythroxylaceae > Erythroxylum > Erythroxylum subrotundum. Next base: position 13,702,693 of record JAOQMQ010000008.1, read on the forward strand.
GAGCTGAGGTAAGCAACATTAAGTTTTTTTCTTATTCATTGATTTTCTTTTCGTAGAGTATTCTAGCAGAGGGAGATATATGTGCATCTCAACGTAGAGCATCATCAGAAGGGCTCGGTCTTTTAGCTCGCCTTGGTAATGATATGTTTACTGCTAGAATGGTAAGTTGGTTTCTAATGTTTATTCAAGTAATACATAAGCTATCAATTTGCCAGTATATGTTGAGATGATGATGACATATGTGTATAATAGAGTTTTAAGTTCACAACTCCATTTATATTTTGTATGTTAGTTTTGATTATCTTTCTATCTCTCTTTGTTGATGTTAAACAGACTAGGTCATTGATTAGTGACCTTGCTGGGACAACAGATTCGAATTATGCTGGATCCGTTGCTTTTGCACTTGGGTGCATTCTTAGCAGGTGATCTCTTCATATTCTTGAAAACTTTGGTTGTCTGCTTTTCTTGTTTTCCAAAAGAATACATTTTAGTCTTTTTTTTACTGACAAAGTGATTGTTAGTTTTTAACTAAGATTGTTAGTAAAGTACTATATGTTGCTAATAGCATCTAAACTTTCTCTTTTCGATTGTTAGTTGTAGGATTTCGTATAACATGATTCTTGGCATACTATCATTTAATTTCTTATTAAACAGAATGATAGAACCTGCACAAACACTTCACCCACAGCCAGCACACACACAAGCAAACACAGAATATAGCAAGACAACAA
>JAOQMQ010000008.1:13710504-13724475 GCA_027563845.1 Erythroxylum subrotundum
AAGTCAATGTAAATCCCTGATTTCTAGGGATTAGGATAAGATACAGATCTGATACTTGATTTAGTATAGACTTTTGTGTATATATATAGCTGCTGCTGTAACCTACAATTTAATGAGAATGAAATTATTTTCTTCTCTGCTAATATTTCACAAATATGATTTTCAATTTGAAAAGCATATCCTTTTCTTTCACTTTGTTCATTATTTACTATGTTATGGAAGTTAATATTCGATTGACCAATTCAATTTGTTTTGCAGTCCGTCATTGCAGAAATAAGCTCCTGGCAAGAAACTGCAACACTGTTGGAGTATGTCAACAGATACATGTTTCTTGTTTTTCTTTTTTCTCTTTCTTATTTTCTCATTTTGGGTAGTTTGTGATTGGATGTTTGAACTGTTTTCTAATTGCTGACTTTTTGGTTATTGTATAGAAAGCATTACCCAAAAGAACTGTTGGATGAGGCCCGATAGTGATCCATATATTATTCTGGCAATCATTATGGAATCAAATAGGAGTTAAACTTTTTTTTCCTTTATTTTGAGGCTCCAACTGAGTCATATTCATGTTACAGGAGTGTTCGATTCACACAGCAACTTGTTCTTTTCGCTCCGCAAGCTGTTTCTGTTCATTCACATGTTAAAACCCTCCTATCAACTCTTTCCTCAAGACAGGTTTTGTTTAAGTTTTAAAGTTGTTAGTATTTGTGGCTTATATTCCCTTTCTTTTACCTAATACAACTAGTTTAACTTGACGCAGCCAACTTTAAGACAAATTGCTGTTTCCACCCTCCGGCATCTCATTGAAAAAGACCTGGTTAGTATTGGGCACCCAATGTTCATCTCTTTTTTATATTTATCCAACCCTTTGCTCCAAGGTATCCAATGGTTGATAGGAGTTGTTTCAGGTTTCTATTATTCGCGAGCAAATTGAAGATAACTTGTTTCACATGCTGGACGAAGAAACAGATTCTGAGTAAGTCATCTATAAACCATGTTGCTTTGGTGCTTACTTTTTAATAAAATGCACTTGCTTCAAAATTTGCAGTTTGCAAATAAATGTTGTTTCATGCATTTCTAACAATTTGCATTGCTATAGTACAAAAGCAATTCCATGTCCATTCCCAACGGCCATTCAACATCATTGTTCTTGAAGCAGTTATGTTGTTGACTGTGATACAGGCTGTATTTAAAGGAAATACCATGCATATTTCAAGGAGTCATATATATATATACATACTTTTCAGTTTTCACCTTTTCCTTTCCATTTCTTGATAACCAGACTGCTTTAATTTTTTTAGGATTGGGAATATGATACGTTCAACAATTACACGATTGCTGTTTGCATCATGTCCTTCTTGTCCATCTCACTGGATATCAATATGTTGTAAGATGGTGAGCTCTTTTCTCGAACTGGATAGAGGTTTATATATTATTGGTTTTCCAAATAAGAACGTTTGACTTTTTAGATGACAATATGCATTTATGCTTCTTGAAAATGATTTTGCTAACCTTTTCTTTTACTTGACAATACCTAGCATATTACTAGTTTATGTGGGACTTTTTTATGCTTGTGGTTCACAAATTAAGGTTTGAAGTATATCACGTGAACTATGTTCCGATTAGCCAGCATATTAATAGGCTTTTTCCTGTTTCTTGGTTAAATTATGCTTAGCGCTAATTGAATAAGTTATCCAACGTCCAGGTTCTTGCTACATCAACTAGACGAGATGCTGAAATTAGTAACGGCTCAGGAAATGTTGGTCTTGGTGGGACGGGCAGTGACCCAAGATTATACTATGGAGAAGATGATGAAAATATGGTCTATAGCTCCACAGGCGCACCAGTCCAAGAGTATGCACTAGAAGCTTCCTCTGTTAATCCCAACAGAGATAAACACCTTAGATACAGAACCAGAGTTTTTGCTGCCGAGTAAGTGATCTCGCCCTAGTTTGGTTGATTTGCATTGTCCTATACTGTTTCTTTGCTCTAGGTCTTAAATCTTTTGAAATTCTAGTTAATATTTCACTCATTATAGAATATTATCTGTAGGGCTTCTAGGGTTATATTTCTTGGTTCAACTTATTCATTGATATTGAGTGTTTAATATGAACAACATGATATAGACATTGCCTCTCTGTTGTATATTTATTCTTGGGGGAGATTCTATTGTATTGAGTGTGTTTAGTTTTCATATATGGTTTTTCATTCAGTACTTGCTTGCTGCCCTGGCTTTAGGTTATATACTGTCTCTCTCTCTCTATATATATATATTTATATATTTGTAAATTTCCTTAAGTGTAAGGAAACTCAATAAAGTGTTAGATTATGATGGAAGCAATGTGAAAGGCTTGAACAATAAGGAGATAGAGAAACTAAAAATTTCCTTGTGTTAATCAAACTCCTCATATTCATTTAATCAAATGTCTCAGTTGAATGCCTTTGTTGAAGATCTTAAAGAATATTACATCTATAGTGGAATATTATGTGTACTCTATTTAAGATTATCATTTTTAGCGTGTATCACTACTATTATCAAATGATAAGTTTTTAATTAATAAAATCTAGTACTCTTATTGTCTGTGTCAGTAGATGTAGCCCTTCTGACTAAATCGCATAAATTTTTTGTTGTTTCTCTCTACTTAAGGCTAGTTTCCAACTGTGGCTGTTATTAGTGAACATAAACCCTAACTTAGACATGACCTAAACAACCACCTCCTCTTTTGGAATATAGTTTGGGAAACTACTACTGTTGGAATCACTGTCATTGTCTCACATTCTTCTCCCTATGTCCCACCGTGCTAGAATCTACAATCCTCTGCTCTACCTCACATCGTTGTTGGAATCTACCATTGGAGCTTGTGTTTAACCTTTTCTCTGCCTTTCTTCCTTTAACCAGTTGTCCCTGTTTGAGTTCCATTTCCATAACTCCATCAATGTCAAACAGCTTCGCTGTAGCTACTGAGACGTTCAGCCAGTCCCATCATTACTTCATGTGCTATTACCTTCTTAGCCACCAACAAAATCATCTTTTTTGACAGTCACATGATCAATTTTGTTCTTCCTTGCATCTTCTTTCTTTAAGACAGTCTTTTATTCTCATCAAAGCTGAAGTTCAAAGATATCAACAAGAAGCACAACTACCATGTCCAGCTGTCTGCACTGAAGCCACTGTTGTCTTTTGTAATACTAGTCATCAATCTCCCAAGGAGCTTTACCAATGTTTTGGGATCCACCATTGTTCATTGGCGTATGAGATAAACATCTAAGAATAAGGTTTCCCTTTCAGTTAGATTGTTATAAAAGGAAAAGAAGAAAGCAATCAAGTTGATATTTAGTAAAAAAAAAAATCACTAAAATTGGTTGGATTGTCTTTGATTCCCCTGTCAGAATAGACTTGCAAAAATTTGCATGCAAGCTGGAATGGGAGTTAATCACTCACCAGCTTGAGGCTGAGTGTTGAAGATCTTAGGGATTCAGTATTTAGAATTATTATTATGTGTATCGTATAAAGTACTCTTATAGTGGAATGTTGTCTATACTCTGTTTAAGATTTTTGTTACTAGCTTGTATTACTCTAGTATTACAAATAGATGAGATTGCCCAGCTAATAACACAATCTAGGATCCTTGTGGTCTCTTATGTCTTTTATGCAGGCTTTAGAACGATTGAACCTTGTAAATCTTTTGTTATTCCTTCTATGTTTTTTCTTTGTTTTATTTTCATAGCCTTTATATCTAGAAATGCAGTATCAAAATCTTCGATAATTGGTTATGTTGTCCCTGATCATAAACCACTATTCTAATGCTTTTTATGACTTTATTCCTTGTTGAGGTTCTCAATCCATTTTTGCTGAAACTTAGAGAGGTTGAAACTTGAGATGGCTAGAGAAATTGAATGATCCAGGAAGGTTAAATTACTTGTTGGGAACTGAAGTAAAATATTCTAAAGAGGATTTTTTTTTTTCCACAAAGGAAGTACATCCTTCCTTCTGGCGAAAACTTCCATTTCTAGGCGCCAAGGTGTACCTATGTACTACATTTTGGAGTTGGAAGCCAGCAACTACACCAATTAATAGGGATCATCTATTAAGTGAAGTTGAAAACAGAGACAATTGACAAGGTTCAATAATTGGGCTGGTTTGTACATCTCTATCACACACCAGACGAGGTATTGGTTATTTAGTAGGCACAGTGAGTCAATTTATTCTTTATCTAGAAAAACAACAAATGAAAGCAGTTTTGAAAATTCCACAATGTAGCAGGGATGGGAATTCTTTTCCAAGCCAATAAAGAGCCGTTAATGAAATTGCATGGATAATCCTTGGAAAATAGTTGGTCTTGACCCAGATACTGCATTTTTCTTCTTGGAGATAACGATAACCTGGTAATGTAGAAGAGCAAGAAGCAAGATGTTGCAAGGTAAAGTGTGGATGCAGAGTTCAAAGTAGTGACTCTTGGAATATGTGAACAGTCTGGTTAAAAATCATGCTTGATGGTTTTAGATGTCGATGAAGTGGCCCTATGAGAACATATTATGGTAACAAATCTGCTATTATTATCACTCACAAACCAGTGTGAAGATTGGATTGAACATGTATAGATTGATTGGCATTTCCATAAAGGAGAAGTTCAAGCAAGGATTAATTAGTATTCCATATGATCTGATGATCAAATAACTGACATGTTGACTAAGGCATTTTTATTCGTAGATTTAAAGAGTTAACTAGGAAACCAGGAAGGAAGGATATTCGTTGGCTGGCTTGAGGGGATGCTAGCAATATTGTAGAATTTATTTCTCAATTGGCTTATTCCATTGCAGTGGGGATTCTATTGTATATACTTGTTTTTTCCTTCATTGTTTTCTGTTCTAGTTTCAGGGATACAATATAGCGTTTGAGAATCTTCATTGTTCATATTGTATGAAGTTTCATGTTTTTGACACACTGTTCTCAGTAAGTTTGATTGTTTTCTTGCCAAATGAAAATGTCTTCCGATTGAAAGTGGTAGAATGCTTCTGGAGGAATGTTATAACAATGTTAAAGGCTTGAAGAAGCTTAAGTATTCAGAATTTTTAAATGCTACTATTCCAATTTGAATCCTAATTTCAAAGCAGATTTGAAATGCCTAGATTTCTTCAATGCAATTATCATGTACCTGTGGCAGGTCTAAACGAGTTTTAAAATTTGTGCAATGATTCCAATGACTTTATTGTTTAAACTCAAACCTTTTGGCCAAAGCCTACTTCGATTTGAAGCCTTGGCTTAAGCTTCAATGGCTGTCAAGACAATTTTTCTAGATTGAACATGTTAGGAGTTGATATTAATTCTGGGACTTCTTAGACTTTAAGATGATTGGTTTCTTGGCATGGTTTCAAAGACATTGTGACTGAAAGGTCTTAAATTTGAAGTATGCTACCCTTATCTTTTATTAAGTAGGCTATTACTAATTAATTTTAATATTCTGTCATAGGACATTTATAAACATCTTGGTGTAGAATACTGAAGTAATATTCTTGTATAGAATACATGTTTGATAATACTGAATGTAAAAGCTTTGGTTCCATACTTATAATGCTTGTGCAGGACAGGGCATGCTAAGATTTATATTGTCCAATCTTATGACTCACCCAAACGACTTCTTGAAAGATTATGTCTTGTATTTCCAGTAACATGGACATTGTTCTATTGGAAAATAGGTGTTTGAGTCTTTTACCTGCTGCTGTTGGAAGGGATGCTGCCCATTTTGACCTCTGTTTAGCGAGGAAAGAATCAGCTAATGGACACACGTCAAAAGATTGGCTAGTCCTCCAGATACAGGAACTCATTTCACTTGCTTATCAGGTAGTGTTTGGGATCCACTTCAGACATGCTATAGTAGTTTTTGTCACATGTAAAGCTTCTGAATTTTGTTTCTTTTTCCATGACTCGCGTGATAGATAAGCACAATTCAGTTTGAAAATATGCGGTCGATTGGTGTGGGACTTCTAAGCACTATTGTGGACAAGGTAAATTTTCTGAAGATATTTTTTAGTGATAAAAATCAATTGCATTTTGTTCGTGTTCCTGAAAGTAATGAAACTTTACTTTCTTAAAATTCTCCTGCCCAAAATTTCTTTGTGATAAGAATGTATAACTGGTCTTGTTGCATCTTCAGCTCATTTATGTTGGCTTTGACGTCTACTCTGTTTTCAAACTATTCTATGTAAACAATATGAATGTTCCAAATCTGATTATTGTAACGGTGAAAGTCCTTGAGTTTGAACAAGCCCTGTATTGAACCTGTAATGATTGGCGTTTTGGTTTTACATATTGATGTATTCTTTTCTTTGCCAATAACCTTGGCCTGAAAGGCTTTAATCGATTTCAAATTTACCAGCAGTTAGCATCCTTGTAGTAAAAATTGAACTAGTTCAGTACATAAAAACTTGGCTTGGTGGTTAAGAAATCAACTTATGAATTAAATAATCCAAAAAGTTCAACTCTTCAGTAACTCTTTTGTAATCCTATTTTATGAATTCTGTCTTGAATTTTGAACTCTGATAATTTCACTTTATGTGCGAAATGTCGAAGGAACCAGACTGGTTAATCATTTACTCTTATAAAAAAACTCCATTATTTTGTCATTTTTAATATTCATATGCTAAGAGAAATGAACACCGACCAGTAAAGTTCAATAGAGTTGAGATCACATAAATAATGTGCAACTATATATGGTAGGTCGTCCATAGTAAGCAACGTGAAAATGTATCCATACATTGTGATGTTTCTAACTGGTTCTTGTTTCAGAATTAGTTTATGTGCAACTATATGTGGTAGGTCGTCCATAGTAAGCAACATTAAAATGTATCCATACATTGTGATGTTTCTAACTGGTTCTTGTTCCAGAATTAGTTTAATACACATGGTGTGTGAGCAGATCAACATTCTTTGGTTTGTTATCATTTTATGCCATCTTTCCTATGTTTTCCTTATGTTCCCATGCTGAGACAGCCAAATTGCCCGTAGTAATACTGAATACTGGTACCGCTTTATATGTGCTACTGTACATGCATATATGAGACATACTAACTTTGTCAAAAGGAAGGTTCAGATATTCATTTCTGTTATGTCTGACGTTTAGTTGTGAAACATGATATCTGCTCCAAATTGCAGTCTTTTCACACAGTTTTTTCCTATCACTCCTTGTACAGTTTGGAGCAACACCTGACCCAGAACTGCCTGGACATCTCCTATTGGAGCAGTACCAGGTATGACAATATCTTAATTTTTGATCCTAGTGGGGATATTAAAGTAGCTAATTTACCTGCTCACTAGTTGGCTCCTGATGCATTGGAGTAACTGAGAAATTATATTGTTGAAAGCAAGGGGTGTCTCTTAAATTTTAATTGAAGATAAGTATTGTTTTAAAAAAGAAAGCATGACATTATTTTCTGATGTAAGATATAAGGATGGTTTGAACAGCAGCCTGAAGTCCAAAACAAAATATCGATAAATTTTGATTCAGTGTTTGCATTTTCTTGTGCATGCAATGAATGAAGAAACACTTACAAAACAGTTCATATGATTAACTGCAAATTCATTTTCTTTTGGATGTAGGCCCAACTAGTCTCTGCTGTTCGAACAGCTTTAGATGCATCCTCAGGACCCATTCTTCTTGAAGCGGGACTGCAGCTGGCTACTAAGGTTCCAGTTGATATTTGTGGTTTGTTTCAATAGTCTCCAACTAATGTTCAATTCATGGTTGACATATTCATTTTCAGATAATGACAAGTGGCATACTGGGTAGCGATCAAGTTGCGGTTAAACGCATATTCTCACTGATTTCTCGGCCGTTGAGTGATTTCAAGGATATATACTATCCTTCATTTGCAGAATGGGTCTCATGCAAGGTAGATCTTTTTGCTGCTTCGTTGATTTTTTCTATTTTGTACTATTTTATCTTTATTGAGATAATGGTGCCCAATAGACTTGTAAGATGTTTACATTTTGTATTTGCACTTGGAGGGAAGGAAGTAATTATTCATGTACCATTTTGTCTTTCTTTTGACTTATTATATCTGAAGACTAAGTTGATGTTTCTAACTCATTTAATGGGAAGTAGATCAAGATAAGGCTTCTTGCTGCTCATGCTTCTCTCAAATGCTACACATATGCATTCCTGAGAAGACACCATGGTGGAATACCTGATGAGTATCTAGCTTTACTACCATTGTTCTCAAGAAGTTCAATTACTCTGGGTAAATACTGGATCAGGATCTTAAAGGATTACAGCTATGTTTGCTTGGGCCTGAATATGAAGAAAAATGTAAGTGCTAAAAAGTTGAAAACTATTTTATGTGTTCCCAATGTTTTGATGCTTGTAATATGAAGGAAACCTTCTGCTAATGTAGTATTTCCTCTTCAGTTGAATCCATTCCTGGATGGAATCCAATCACCTTTGGTTTCAGCCAAACTGCAGCCCACTTTAGAAGAGGCATGGCCAGTAATACTGCAAGCTGTTGCCTTAGATGCTGTTCCTGTTAATGGTGAAGGGAACTCTGAAATAATTGCTGAAAAGACATTGAGAAATGACTTGATATCTGGATATAACATGGTTGAACTTGAGTTGGATGACTACCAGTTTATTTGGGGATTCACTCTACTTGTTCTATTTCAGCAAAAACATCCAACCGTTTGCAGACAAATAATCCCACTTACTTCTGGCACAGCTAGCTGTGCCGGAGATTTTCCATCTGAAGATACCAATGCCACAGTCTTGAAGCTACATGAAATTGCTCTTCCAGTTATCCAGTTTCTCTCTACAGAAAGATTCTTTACCGCTAATTTTCTCTCAGTGGATATTTGCCAAGAATTGCTGCAGGTGGAAATTGTTCTCAGTTCTTCTCTTGCAGCCTTGCAAAGATCTGTTTGTTTCACTATTGGGTCCATTGTGTTCTCACATTCTAGACTTAAATGACTGCACAGTGATTTTTTTTCTCATCAATATAAATGCTATTTGTGGAAACTTGAAAAGATAAAAAGAATTCTCCAACTGCCTTTGCTTTTATTAGTTAGCTATTGTGAGCATTATATATTCTGAATATACTTTTTTCCAACTTAAAAGATGGAAAAACTACTCCAATCCACAGGCTGTAATCTACTAAGTGATAGTGCATTCCTGCATAGCCTTTTTTATCTTATTTCTTTCTAGTAGAGGTTCCTATAGTTTTAGCATCTCGATTGACTTCATGCAAAACCCTTACTTGGATACAATTTCTACAAGTGTTTTCTGTGAGTTTATCTGCACTGTATTACTGATATGTGATGAACTATTAATGTTCTAAAAAGTGACTTCTATTCTGTCATAAACACCAGAAGCAGATTGATGTAGAATGAGATTATTATTATTATTTGAGAAATAGAATGATATTGTTTACGTGATCAGTGACAAGAAAAGTGATGAAGGTTGTTAAATCTTTTTTATACTGAATGATAGACCTATACTTCTCTTGATGCAAACCATAGGAATAATAGACCTATCTTTGTTTTAATTTTTTATTTATAAGTTCTCATCCTAATTCTTGATTCTAGAACCAATAAAAGTTGCAGCAGCCTTAGTTTTATAATTGATACGTGTTTTATCAAATCATTAGAATGTCCACTGTTCATCCTATACCACAGATGGAAACCAGGTTTGATTCCTTCATATTTTCTATTTCTGTGTATGGCTTTGGCTATGATTATATTCACCTTCCTAGAATAGATCGTGTATCTCCGATCCTGTTATCCTATTTAAGATGTGCTGCTGTTTCTATTTCTCTTTTCTTTTTTATTATAAAGTACTTTCCAAGTTTCTTTCTCTGTGCTATCAGATTCAAAACATTAGATACTTGTCAATATTGACCACACTGAATTTGTTACAGATTTTATCGTACTGCATATGCACAGATAATTCTTGGAATAGTCTTGCAATATCAGTTTTATCACAGGTAACTAGGCTTTAAATAAATTTTTCTTAAGAACAAGGTTCTCTTGAGCTTCTAGTTGAAACTTTAGAGTTTTACTATTTCATCTTGTTTTGCTACTAGAAAAGCGAATGTTGAATGAGAATACCACAGCAAAGTAGTTACGTTCTCCATTATCTTCTTTCTGGTTATAGTGCACAAATTGAGTCTTGGTGGCTCTTTGTAGTTACTTTTTACTTTAGCTACATAGACATAACCTCTTGAATTTCACTAGTTCCTTTTTTGAAATGCTCAAATTTATGGTTGATAGAATACTTAGTTATGTCTTTATGAGTAGTTGATCAATTTTGCCTTGATGATATTGGAGTCATGATTTCAGCATTTTGCTTATTTGTGAAATGTTACTCATTTTTTGGAGGCTGAGCAAGTAAATGTTATCACTTGAACAGATAGTGCAGAACTGCCCTGAAGATTTCTTTGATGTGGAAAACTTTGCTTATCTGGTTGTAGAACTTATTTTGGCTTACATCTTCAACACTTTCCAGAGGTGATTTCTGAATTTTTCATATGGCAACCTAACTTAGTGGAAAGTAGTTAATCCTTGAAATGAAGAAACTATTCCAAAACTTTAAGATTTTGGGTGAGGCTCAAGTGGAATTTATATAAATCTAAAGCGTCTAGTGGAAAGCAGTTAATCCTTAATATGAAGAAAGTATTCCAGAACTTTAAGATGTTGGGTGAGGCTCAAGGGTGGAATTTATATAAATCTAATGCGTCTCCTTACACAGAACCTTCTTGGATGGGAAAAAAAGTATGAAGCCACCATGCTTTTGCTACATGGCTAGCATGATCCGAATTTAGAATTTATTGGTTTAAATATTTTGATACCATGCCTCGAGACCATTCAGATTCTCAAGTTGCAAGGTGAGGTTTAGTAATTAGTCAAAACTCAAAACAGACTTTAATGTCATGTGAAAGTAAAATAAAGGAGAAAGGGTAGAAAGAAGAATCCTAGAGATTTAATGTGGTTTGCTGTCACAAAGACCAAAAGGGCATTCAATTATGTTTTATTTATAAGGTTTAGTCCACCTGTTTATAATAGTTGAGCAATATATATCTCATAATAGGATTGTATATTACTCTTAGAATATAAGCTAAATTATTCTAGTATATGTGTTTATATAGAATGCATAATAATTATACTAAAATAGAATCTTTAGGACTTCAACACTCTTCTTCAAACTGATAAGTGGATCAACTTGCATATAAATAACGTCATTTTAAGGAGTTTCTCCAAAACAATGTTGTTTTGTTGCGGGAGTTGTAGGCCGTTAAGGTTAGGCCTCGGGCTGGTGCCCCAACCTGAAGCACGAGTAGATCGGTACTAACCCATTGACTTTGGGCCAGCTACCATCCCTAGGTAAGTTGTTTGTCTCTTTTGCTAGCAATAGTGATAAGAGACCCATCAGTAACAATAACTTTCCTAGTACTTGGATAAGGAATGTAAGTTATAGATTGATTGGATAAGTGGGTCATGTGGCTTGTGCTGCCAAAATTTATTACCCATAAATGGCAAAAGGATTTTTGTGAAGTATTAAATCCAATTGAACAAGGATTACCTGAAAGCAAAAATGAATACAACACATTTCCCCATCAGATATTTTATCAAGCTTACCAAACTTAGCGAGGTTACCTGAGAGAGCTATTGAACTCGCATGTGATGTTTTACTTGGCTGATCCAGTAGCTTTTTAAGCTTGTCAATATCTTCACTGCTGAATTCCGACAGTTCATGATGCTTTTCTTGATCAATTTGAGTGATGTGAGCTGAACTAGAAGTCTTTTGCTGGTTTTCCTTGTTGCCCCACTCTCAGCTTGGTGGTTCACCATGCAATTTCCAGCAAGTTTCTTTGATGTGTCTTGGTTTCTGACAGTATGTACACCAAAGGCTGTCTTTGAGGTCTCTCCTTCAGTCAACTCAGCTCCCCTATGCTCCGTACTTTTGTTTGGCACTTCAATTGACACTTTTCTGGTAATTTCTGGAATAATATTCAGTGCTGAATCTTACAGAGTCTGTGGTTCAAGCATCACAGTTTGTCTACTTTCTTCAGCTCTGACAAGTGAAATTGTCTCATCTAGCGATGGGACTTCTTTTCTCAAAATTTGCACCCTTATTTGATCAAACTCAGGATTCAGGCTTACAAGAAAATCGTACACCTTATATTTTGCAATAAAATCATCTATTTTAGCATAAGAATTACTACATTGTAACTCTATGATCCTATAGTAATCTAATTCCTGCCGCTGACTCTGTAATAGATTGGCACGGTTGTGACTGATTTCTCTCCTAGTCTTGCTCTTTTGGCTTTTACCTTTGTTTCATACACCTGAGCAACATCCTTAACCTTGGTATAAGTTTGTTGAATAGCCTCCCAACTCTCTTTTGTTGTTGGGAGAACCATGCAGCTATCACGAATTTTAGGTGTCCATAGCGATGACATAATGAGAGTCTCATCCCAAGCTTCAAAACCTGGTTCTCCTTGGCTGGGGCCAGTTCCCTCAGTTTTCCTTTACCTTTGAGGATGGTTTGTACTAGTTGAGATCACTTCAGATAGTTCTTGCCATTCAATTGATATGTTGCTGAAAGGGTTGGAAGCTCGCCTTCTTTTTTTTTTTTTTGTAAATTAAGGATTTCATTGATTTAATATATATACAATCTAGAGATCACATTTGATTGAACTTCTTCAAAATTTTGGGAGGGTTCTGATAAACACCCAATTAAGCAAGTCTATACAAGGAAGTCCAAACAGAATAAGAACAACACGTCACCAGCATCACCATGAAGGGCCAGATGGCAACAATTGAGGAGGCAGTTAGTTATTACAGCAGCAATAAAAGGCACGTGAAGGTGTCTGTCGGGGGGCATCTTTTGGGGAATCATTGTAATAGTGTGTGGGATAGGATAGGCCCTAGTCTCCTTGGCTAGTGGATGTTTTGTTTTCTCGTACGATCACTGAATGCAAAAAGCGTTGTTGCTGCTATTTGTGCTTATTTCTCTCTGTCTCCGTTCATTCTCCACTGAAAATATTGTGTTTATATCCAGTTTCGTAACAGGTTCTTGGATAGAATTAATTTCTGTGATCTCAGGCATGGCTTTTGTGATTAGAGTTTAAATCAGGTGAGGTTATGATTATGTTTAAAGAAAAGAAATTGCATGATGAAAAGGAGTATGACCTGGTTGGAAAAGTGCAACAATGAAGGCTGCACGATCATTGGAGATCACAGCAACGAAGGCTACTAGAAATTGCAATGAAGGCAGCTACAGGATTGTCCACAGAAACCTTAAGGCTTTGATACCATTTGGAAAAGTTGGGAGAAAAGGGTGATCTTACTATGAATAATTTATAGGTTATTTATACATATACAGCTTTTACACTAAAAAGGAAAAGAAAAACCCTCCTAAATTTACTACCTAAAACATAGGAATCCCACTAATTAGGGAATTCCACTAATTGGAATATACAATTAATCCTACTAATTGGAGAATGTAGTCACACTAATTAGGCACACCTAAGCTGCTGACCAACAAAAGCCTTTTTCACAGCTTGTACACCTAAGCAGTAGATTCCAGTAGCAGTGATGAGATAGATAAAAAAGAAGGAATATGAGAAATGGATGGTGTTCCAGCAGTGGTGTCAGTTGACGGTAATTCCAGTGGTTTAGGTCAGATCTAAGAGATTTAGGTTTGTCGGAATAATTAGAACATTGATGGTTAAGATCTAAGTTACAATTTGGACTAGAAAAAAGATTGAAATTAGTATTTTATGCTCGAAATTTGGCTGTGATAGGATTTTAGAATTGGAACTTGGCTCTAATATCATGTGAAATAAGTAAACTGAAGGATAAAACTTGAGGAAAGAATGAACGAGTAATACATGTTGGGTTGTAAGGCCTGCTGTGATAGGATTTTAGAATTGGAACTTGGCTCTAATATCATGTGAAATAAGTAAACTGAAGGATAAAACTTGAGG
>JAOQMQ010000008.1:13746013-13757500 GCA_027563845.1 Erythroxylum subrotundum
TTGTTTATACCAATTCAAGCTTTTACATTGCTATTATCAGTTTTCATGTGGGTTGGATTATGTATGTAGAATTCAAGGGAAAAATCTGGAAAAATATGGGCTGAATTGGTGAAAATGGTCTTCTTGGATGTTGCAAAAGATCTTTTGATCTTTCAAGTGGCATAAAGTTGATGATATGTTGGGTGTTGGATCATGGAATTATAAATGTTACAAGTCATGATGTTGCTTATGTTTTGTATGTGAAATGGCTTAATTGAATGTTTAGAAATTGTAGTTTAGATGAACCTTTTGAGTTAGAGCTTGAGAATTTGATGAGTTGAAGTTGGTGTTTAAGAGATTACGAAGTGTATTGGCATGGTATAGATAAATTTTGGAAGATTAGAAGTGTTCATGATATTTGGTTAGGTTTTGGGCAAGTTTTGGAGTGGCATGGGGGCTTTGGGGAGTCCCCATGTCCGTTAAATGGACATAGGTCATAGGTGTCCGTTTAACGGACTCTCTCAGGTGGAAAAGCACCCTTTGGCCACTTCATGTCCGTTAAACGGACATGCATGTTCGTTTAACAGACACTCTCGGGTCAAATTGGCCTCCAAAGCTCGAGTCATGTCCGTTAAACGGACATGCACTGGAAAGATTGTACATTTTGGCTATCTTAGAGGCCGAATTAGGATTTTTGGTCTTCATGATAGTTGTAGCCCTAGATGTCTTTTTTCTGATGGCACAAAAACGAACTCAATCCATCATCTAGATTAAAAGTTATGGCATTCGCGCCAAGAGATGTTAAAATTGATTCTAGACCTAAGCATGGTCCATTGTTTAGGGCTTAACTCCCTCATCTGACCTCCAATTGAGGTGATTCTAGGACCAATAGATTCCTAGTATGTTTATCTATCCCTCAATGAAAAATGGCATCACTTGGAGTTAAATTGAGAGAGTTTGATGGAAAGCAAGTCAGGGGTCGGTTAGGAGAACATGTTTGGAAATTGAGCACAGTTAGGTATTTTGAGCATATCTGGAGTTATAGAGCTCCAATTGAGGTCATTCTTGCTTCAAAATGAACTAGAGACTTAAGGTTACATTTTCTATGAAGAAGTCAACCTATGAATTTGAGGTTTGACTAGTGTGCGCTCGCCACCAATATGGTTTGACAGCTAATGATCCTTCAAGAGTTTAAGCTCAAGGTTTATGTCTCAGTCCGTTGGGCTCCGGAAACGGGGTCCAACATTATCCTCCCAATGTATAGATAACACTTTTCCTTTCAATACTTCATATAATCTTAAAGATTGAATCTATGATGTCCAAGCATAAATTCAATAATAAATCTTTAAAAGAATAAATTCAACTTAAATATAACTAATCTTGCATTAATAATCAAAAATTCCAATATAAGTTATATCCCTAACCCTAACTAGGTATTTAGTTATTAAATATGATAGATATAATTAAAATGAAAAAAAGTAATCTTATCATAACAAAAAGTAAATAAGAAAAAGCTAGAAGAAATTTCCACAAGTTGCTTCCAAGTTATGATGAATCTTCCCTCAATCTTACTCCTAAATTGTCCTTGGTGTTAGGAAAGTCTAAAAATCAATCCCCTAATCCATATTCTTGTCTATCCTTTTTATAACAAAAAATCATAAAAATTCCAAATACCATGACCAACATACACCTATGTTGTTCCCATAGTTTCTAACAACTCCATCTGGCCAAAAATTAGATTTTTTGGAACTAATCACCACCAATATAGGTTTAAATTATAGACCTATATTTGGCCCTTGTTAGCTTAGTGACTTGAAAAATAGTGCATCTAAGTGTTGATCTTGAAAACACAAGTCTTGAAGTCATGAACAAGGATTTGTGCTTAGGCTGTATTGTTGAATATGGGCCCCTATTTGACCTATATTTGTTTATGTAATAAGTTTAAATGCATTAGGGTAGAATATGGGTGGAATACAGGTTCTTGTTTGACCGGTATTGTATAACGTGGGTCCCTATTGTCGTTATGTTTTAAGTCTTTAGCCTAAAATTGTGTCAAAATTGGTCTAACTTGACTCAATTCTTCCCCAATTCATTCCTTCTTTATTTAGGGAATAAAAATAAGGCTTGAAAACAAAATATAAGGAAAAGTGAATACTAATTCCTATAAAAAAAACTATCAAGACATAAGTAAAATGTTTTTAAATTAATTGCCAAAAATATAATCTAATTAGTTCTTATCAAATTAGCCGTACTTGATCATTTACTTATTCTCAGACAAATTATTTCATCACTTTGAACTTAAATAAGTGGCAACTTGGGAAAGGAATTTTAAAAAAAATCACTTTGATCAATCGAGACTCTCAATTTTTACTTAATTGTAAAGTTCTTTAATTTACTAGAGTTTTAGCTACTTACATCAAATCATAAATCAATCTAATTCAACTTCATAATCCCTCAAACTTTAACTCAATCTACAAAAACATAATCCATAAAGTAAAAGTACATAAGAAAGGTGCTTTAGCTTTTAAACATTTTTATAACCTTTATTGAAAGAAAAATAAAACTATAACTTTAAAATAATATAGAAGCATTTTGAGAATTATTTGAAAAGTCACTTAACCTTTTAACACAAGGGTAAACACCTAATCATGAATACTCTCATTACTCAATTAGATACCTTTCTAACTGTTACTGGCATCACTCTTTAAATTTAACCTTTTTACTTGGTTTGAAGTCAGCAAAAACATAAAGCTCAACTTGTAACAAAGGGATTCTTACATTAACAAGGTATAGTTTTGAAGAGATTTTTTCTCTTATTGCTTGATTTGAAACTGTGAGAATTGTTTTGGCATTGGTTTTCAATTGGAATTACATATGTATCAATATAATGTGAATGCTCACTTATTAAACTTTTTTCCTTATTTTGTAGGTTATTGAAAATGCTTGAAAAGAATTCACTTCTATTTCAATTGTGTGTCTAAATTATACAAAAGTATCTTAGTAAAAAATCAAATATCCTTTTCAGAATTAATTAAGTAAATTTCTGAATTAAGTAAATTAAAATTAACTTAATTATTAATAATTATGACTATTTACTTTAACACATCAAATAATATTAAAAATCAAATTTATAATAAATTATCTTGATTAGTATTCTTTCAAAGTTAAAAATTTTCCTAGAATTATTCCCTATTAAGATAATTATAACAAAATTAATAAATATAACAAATTAATTTCCTCCCCCACACTAGAGTTGTACATTATTCCTAATGCACATGACATACAAGAAGAACAAAAATCTAGACAAATAAGAGAAATGAGGGAAGTTGGAATAACTAGTACTCTCTTAATAATAAAAAGGCTTTGTAACTGCAAACTGAGAAGTACAAATTGGTGGATCGTATCAAGATCCAACAGAAAGAACATCAAAACACCCTTGAATCTATGACATAGTAATATAATAAAACAAATCATAAAAGATAGTTAAGGTAGAGAAAAATAGGATAAGAAACTTCATGCCATATATTTTGCTAGAAAAGTTCATAATGATGCCCAAATTAATTATTGCTATCATTGAGAAAGAATTTCTAGTTGTATTTTTTACTTTTGAGAAATTTAGATATTATCTTGTTGGTTCTAAAGTGATTATTTACAATATCCATTCAACTTTGAAATATCTCTTGTATAAAAAGAGTGTCAAACTAAGACTAATTCGTTAGGTTCTTCTTTTGAAAGAATTTGACTTAGAAATTTTAAAAAAAAAAAGACAGGGTTAGAGAACTTAGTGGCATATCATTTATCAAGACTAGAGTAAGGAGATCATATGGATGAGGAATCTATAAGTGATTAGTTTTCCAATGAGAGGCTTTAGAATGTTTAACACAATGAAGCCGTTTAATTTATAGATTTTGTGAACTTTCTTGTCTAAATTATCCTGGAAGACTATGATATAAACCAAATTTAGCTCCTTCTAAACTTGTTAAATGCATTATGACATTCGTTAGTAAAATTAAAAGGAACATATTTTTGTAATAAATAACAAAGAGGTTTAATAATTATGGAGAAATATCATATAAAACACAAAAAAAAACTCAATATGCCCAAGAAAACTTTTGACTGCATATGCTCAAGTTAGGGATGGTAATCTCTCTATAATTTTCACTTCAGCCCAATCAACATCAATACCATGTCTTGAAATCCTATGCTCTAACATTATTCTTTCAATTAGGCATGAATATGATATGAGCCAAATTTAGCGCCTTTTAAACTTGTTAAATGCATTATGACATTCGTTAGTAAACTTAAAAGGAACATATTTTTGTAATAAATAACAAAGAGGTTTAATAATTCTGGAGAAATATCATATAAAACACCCAAAAAAACTCAATATGCCCAAGAAACCTTTTGACTGCATATGCTGAAGTTAGGGGTGGTAATCTCTCTATAATTTTCACTTTAGCCCAATCAACATTAATACCATGTCTGAAATCCTATGCTCCAACATTATTCTTTCTTGTACCATAAAATGACATTATTTTTCAATTAAGAACCAAATTGGTTTCTTCATATCTTTGCAACACCTATCTCAAATTAAACAAGTAAGCATCAAAAGAAGACCCAAAAATAGAAAAGTCATCCATAAATACCTCAATTGTTTTCTCTAGCATGTCAGAGAAAATAGCCATTACACACCATGGGAAAATGGATGATGCCTTACATAATCCAAAGGGCATCATATGATAAGGGAAAATTCCTTAGGGAAATATAAAGGTTGTCTTCTTTTAATCCTTTGGCAAAATCATGATTTGGTTATATCTTAAATATCCATTAAAAAAGCAATAAAATGCATGTCTTGCTAATCTTTCCAACATCTGTTTAATAAGCAGTAGAAGGAAATGATCCTTCTAAGTAGCAACATTTAACTTCCTGTAATCGGTGCACACCCTCTACCCAGTAATAGTCCTAATAAAGATAAAATCATTCTTCTCATTTTTATCATGTTTATTCCTCCCTTCTTTTGTATAATCTACACATAAATCACCTAAGATTTATTAGAAATAGGGTACATAATTCCTACATCTAAGAGTGTAGTTACCTTATAGCATACAACCTCTTTCATATTCGGATTGAGTCATTACTAGTTGTCCATACTAGGCTTATGTTTATTCTCCATTAGGATTTGATGGGAACACAATGATGGACTAATCATATGAATATATGAGATGTTTTATGTAATTACTATATTGTGCTCTTATATAACTCTAGGAAAATCATCTTCCTATTTAGAAGTTAGAGAAGAACAGATAATAAGATAAATATTATTTTCTCATAAACATACATAATGCAAGTGAGAAGGTAATTAGTAATTACTTCATATTAAGCCTAGGTGATTTTGGGTAGATAGTAGGGGTTTAGGCTTTCCTTCTCCCAAGTCATCAAGAACACAAGAAAATCAAGGTTTATAGCCCTCTTATTCCAACCTATAAGCACAATCAATAAGGATAGAATCCTTCTCTTTTTCATTATGCCCTAAAACTAAACATGTTTCCAAACAGTCAACATCAATAACTTTAGATAAGTCACCATGCATAATAAAATCAAAAATATTATTTCTACAGAAAGTATCAAGGGTAGACTTTTTCAAGGCTTTAAAAATTATGAACCCCTCCTTCTCATTACCCATTCTAAATGTCAACTTACCCATAGGCAATAAGTGCCCTTCCAATAGTTATAAATAGATTAAGATAAATTAAATTAATTATTTTATTTTTAAAGGGTTATTTTTTTATTTATAAATTATTTCTTCACTTATTTAAAAAATAAGCCTTTTGATTTATTACAAAAGGTACTTTTCTTGGTTAAATTTGAAAAGATGATGGAAATATTTTCTAATTAATTAAGAAATTTAATCTCTAAATAAATAATGTAAAAGACTTTCACTATTAAATTAAAATTTTTATTTAATATAAAAATAGTTTTCTTTCAATATTAGAAAATAATTTTTAATTAGGAAAAATTTTCTAATTAGATTAGAAATAGTCTTCTAATTGGATTAGAATGTCTTACTTATAAATTTTTGTAAAATGAGTTTTTCTAAATTGTAATAAGTAAGAAGAATAATTTAATAAAAAATTTTCAATCAAATTTTGTTAAAAGATTCAAGATAATTGGAAATAGTTTCTAATTCAAATGTAAGAATTATTTTCAAATGAAATTAAATTTTTGTTTGGATTAAATTTTAATTCATTTAGAAATATAAGTTTGATTTAGTTTAATTATCTAAAGAGTTGGAGATATTATTTTTGATTATGAAGATTATATCAATAACTCAAATCAATGTCAAACGTCAACATACCCAGTGTACAAGGCTCCTTGCTTTGCGGGGGTCTAGGAAGGGTCATAATGTACGTAGCCTTCCCTTTGTATTTTTACAAAGAGGTTGTTTCCGTGACTTGAACCTGTGACCCTATGGTAACAAAAGAGTAACTTTACCAATTGCTTCAAGGCTCACCTCATCAGTAACTCAAATCAGACATGGATTAATTAACTTTATGCATATAATTTTATTATGTGTCTACAAATTGCATGTTTAAATATATTTGATATATTACGTGAGAATTGTATATTTTATATGTATGATATTTTTTCATGCATTTTTGTGTTTGATAAGTCTAATAAAATTAAATCCCTCAATAAAATATAAAGTATATATCTAAAATATGATTGTTGTCTTTCATTATTATAAGAATGAATCATAGTTCTGTTTATTATTAAGCCTATTGAGCAAACTCAAGGTTGCTTTAACTTGAATAAATTTAGTCTTATAATAATGGGTACTACTTAACTAAATCTATATGATTTGAATGAACAAACTCATGATCACATGAATTTAAAGGTAAGGTTAGGAATAATCTATAGGATATATTTTGACAAAAGTTGTCACCTAACAGATCTATGAGTTACATGAGACATGATTGATAAAGTTATTATATACCTAATTTAAGTTTAGTTGGTTTATTAAGAAAAATCAAGATTAACTAAATCTAAATAGGATCTTAGTCCACTAGAAAAATTAGGGTTATATTTTCAAAATAATAGTGAGGATTATTATTTGAAAAAATAGTAGTATTAACTAAATAAATTATTGAAGTTTTGATCTTATTTGATTGCATGTATAGGTATATACCAATTACTTGCTTTTCTTACATTTATATTTTTTAAGTAGAAATTATCTTTGTTTAGTATAGTTCATACTAAGTTTGAGTGAACTAAATTTCTTGGACAAAGGTTAGGTATGAGAAGAGTTCTCAAAGATAAATAGAAAAGTTGCATATTCATTATATGATTTTTCTATAATTCCTGTCGAAGATTTAGTGACAAAGTTTTAGAGATATATCAATACAATATAGATGACAAAATATAATGAAATTTTGGGTTGATTAATGTCTCACAAACTTTAATTTCAATATACCATGATAATACGATGTAAGAGATTGCATGCGATAAATCTAAAAAGTATAATACTTTAATAAATTGTTCAACTTAATTTAGCCTACTAGAAGTATAAATAAGGACTAAAATTGAAGGAATTAGCTTAAATATGACAATAGTTATCATTAGAAGGAAAAATAATTGCATGACTTTCTTTACAATAAATGTTATGATAGAGATCATATATAATTCTAATTCATGCTTTTAAGTATTTGATATTGACTTTGGATTCAACAATACTACAATGGTCAAGGTATGATGAGAAATAGATTGTTGAGTAAAATTAGTTGTTCTAAGTTTATATAAACAGTTTGAATGTGTTGGATTAAAGGAGACTTATGCTTAATATAAGTTGAAAGAATAAAAAGTTAGATAATTGAGACTATCCTTTTATGTCATGTTAGTTAAATCGATATATTAAGAATCATAAAGTCACATACAAGGATATATTTATCCTTTGATTATAAATCATATGTAAGTTATGAAAATAGTTACATTGAAGAATAAGGATGATGATGACATTGAATTATTATATTTATACATGTGATTGTTTGATGTAATAACAATTCGTAAAAGGATGAATATTTATATTTCATTAACCTTACTATAAATTGATATGATAAAGTCATATGTATTAAATGAAATATTGGTTAAATTTTGAACAGTTTAAATTATTTAAATCTAAGTAGAAAATTAAGCATTAAGAACGTATAAGTAATTCAACAAGATCATTGTGGTAAAATTAAAATTTTATCAGTTATCTACAACAATGAGATTCTTTAGTGAATAGGGATTTATGTAAGGAGAAAAATACAATATGAGATATTATATAATTCAATATTTATTTCTTTTATAGCTAAGCCTAGTATAACAACTTACCTTTAATAGTTTTGATTAGATCAATTAACAATATTTCATATTAGATAATGAATAGTAAGACTTTGAAAGATTTAAAGTTAATGATTTTAGGATATGATGCTTAGTTGAAGCATATATTATCCAATAAGTTTATAACCAAACTAGATAATGAATAATAATGATATATCCAAATCGTTGGATATAATTTTACAAATTCAATTAAAAACTATTTTTTTTTTCAATGCTTACTTATAGGATAATGGTTTTTAAGATAAGTAGTTAGAGTAAGATAATGTTTGAAAAGGTTCAAAGCTTATAACAATACATCTAAATTGAATTAATGTCTTTGTTGATACATTTGATGTATAACTAAAAGGTTATGAGATATCAAAAGATTCATTTTTATGAAGAATTCATAGAGTATATTTTGGAGATGATTACGAATTTATCTTATCTATAAGAAGGTTAGTGAGAATATAGTTGTAAACTTCAGAGGGAATGTATAGAGATATACTGCTCTTAGAGAACAAAATTCATAATTTTAATTATTGAATATATAATAGTTTAAGAACAACTCTTATCGGGTATGAAAAGGTAACAAATTAATTTTGGGAATTATATTTATAAAGATAGATACTAAATTTATTTACCTATTTTGGTCTAATTATAAAGATAATGTACTAAAGATGTTTAGAATTTGAAATATTTACTACTTATAAAGTATTAAGATACTCATTATTCTATAATGAGTTGATATTTGAGTTCATGATTACGAAGATATTAACTTTATAACCTAAGTCCTAGTTAAGGGATATTTTACTTAGAATAATATTATTTTAGATTAGAAAGGTTCTAGTATACAAATAATTTCTAATCAAGCTATAATACATTTTTCATTTAGTGGAAATGATTTTTTAGATCAGTAAGTTCTTTAATGAACTTGTTATAGTTCCTGGAATAATTCAAGTAGTAATGTACTATAGAACATTAAAGTCATTAGGCATGCGACAAGAGCTAAGGTATCATCAAAGACTCAAGTATATATTTAGGTAATTTCTCTTAATTATTATGATAATTAAGATGAAAGTTGAAGATTTAAGCAAGTGCTCACTATAATATTATAGAATTCTCTCACTGAACTACTATTCCAACAATGATACGATCATCGTATGGAGATATGATACAAGATAGTTAAGTAATTGGCTTAGTGTAAGTGAGAGATTATTACTTTATATGCATAACCAATTAATTTCTTTATAGTTTTAGTGACATAATTACTCAAAAGTATTCTTTGTCTTATACATATTTAGATGTATATGATAAAGTCTATGGAATAAATATATATTATAAATAAAATTATGATGATATTATAATTATAAGATTCATATTATATTTGTGTATTAATCTAAAAATCGTTCCTAATCTTTGTTCTATTAAGATTGAACATTAACAGTGTAAAAAGAGTAGTGTATGTCGTGTTTCTTTCTTATAAAGGAAGTAGTCTATCTTATAGACTAAAAATAAAGATACTTAAACAAACATACGCATGCTTGATTAAAAACAAGTTCACCGATGAACCCATATAAGAATTATATTTGAAACATTACTTATATGTTTTTTTAAATTCTCATTGTAATAATTGTGTTATTGATTCATTGACTTAAGATCTCCAAAGTATTTCATATGAGAATCGTTATATTTTAATACTAGTTATAACCTATTCTAGTTAAGAGTAGCTCAATCGCTAGTCGTTAGATATAATTTGAACTATATGAAGGTAGTTGAGTGATCAATATAAGGTTCATCACTTTAAAGGGATTAAGGAGGATGTTTTGTTTTTTTTTATTAATATTGATTCAGAAAATTCTTGGCTAATTAAGGTAGAATGACACTTTGAAAATAGTTTTCAAATATCATTAATAGAATTAGTTACTAATGGTGGAGAACTAACATAATTGAACTCGAATAGAGTAAATATTAATTATATGTTTTATGTCTAATCGAAACATTGTATGCCTAAAAGTTGAATTGTACAAAAAAAATCATATATGAAAAAAGTTAGCTAAAACTATTTTGATATTCATAATATTTGAATGGTCATGACGCGTTGCTAGACACCAACCTTAATTTATAGATATAAATTATTTAGAAAGAGAATTAAAGATAAAATAAAGGAGTTTAATTTACTTAATTCTAAATATGATTTAGAGTTACAATTTACATTTGTTGCTAACATATAGAGTTACAATTTACATTTGTTGCTAACATATTTAGGAACCTAATAGATCACGATATAAATAATAATTGAAAAGAGAAAAAGGTAATTTGGTTAAGTTGGATTTGATTATAAAATTTAAAAACTTTAGGATTAGATATGAAATATTTAATAAATAAGGTCAATATGGAATATTGGATCTTATTTGGGCTCATTGACATTTAATTAGAATTAATTGTAATTTTAATTAGAGTTTAATTGAAATTAGAATTTTATTTCAATTAAATTATTAAAATATTCAAATCCTATTTCATGCTCTAAAAAGTTAACACTTTTTGTCAACCTTTCTACACTATTTGTAGAGTTCTCTGGATATGTTCATGTGGATTTTATTTCAATGAACTAATTTCTGAAGCAGATCAAGGAAAACAACAAAAAATGATCAAGTTATACAATAAGGTACAGATTTATGATTTATATTTTATTATGTTCATGTATTAATTAGATTATAGAATTTAAAGTGAATTTAACTTCTAGAAAATTAAATAAAAAAGTTGCATATTTATTTCATTGTGCATGAGTTCGGATCCCATCTCAAAATTTCAATAAAAAATTGCTTGCCTATGATGGGTACTACTTGTAATCTTTCTTTTCCCCTTTTGTTGCTCGAAAATATACCTATGGATGGCTACAAGTCAGACTCACTGTCTGTTTGGTTAGCGTCTTCAACATGCAGAGACGGGACGAGACGGAACAGAACAAGAATTGGAGACAGTGAGATGTTTGGTTGTAGTAGACAGAACAGAGAAAATTGTCTTCATCTTGAGGACAAAAATATGTTTTGTTGAAAGGGACAGAACAAAAAACAGTGTTAATGACAGAAATGCCCCTGCAGTATAATATATTTGGAAGATGTAATTCATTGATTATTTTATAATTGTATC
>JAOQMQ010000008.1:13762217-13795708 GCA_027563845.1 Erythroxylum subrotundum
TATTTCAATGTATTACCAATCTTTACTAATTTATTCCTTGTACCCTACATCTTTGTTATCATGTCACATATGCATGTGGGCCTATTGGAAACAGCCTCTTTACATTGTAGGGGTAAGGTTGCGTACTATCAGGCCCCCCCAGACCCTGCTTCAATGCGGGAATTCGGGGTATGATGATGATGATGATGATGATGACCTATAGAGAAGCTTCGTGTTACGTTTGGGTAAAACCCGATCTGGCCTAACCCATCCTCCGGTTCATTGCAGAGGCGATTCATGCGTACCTTTTGTTGAGAGAGCGAGCTTAGTAAGTGGCAACAATTTCCCTAGGACCATGATCGGAGTGGGGAAGATCAAGCAATACTCTAACGTCCTAGAAAAGCCCCTTAGTAAGGGTAAACAAGAGGTAGTTGTTTGTTTCGTTCATGAGAAATTTAAGCAAAATGACTATCTATTGAAGCTGTAGTTTATCAATTTAGGTTAGTTTTATGAATTTCTTCAAGTGAGAGGCCTAATGTATAAAGGGCTGGAGGCATTTATTTTTGTTTATTTCGGTTCAGGTAGCTTGATTACTATGCTATCCATGTTACTTTTGAATTCTACATCTTAAAGTCCATAACTTTGAGATGGATTCGAATGGAAAATTTTGGAAAGTTGAAGTAAAAAGTATGTGTCTTATTTGAAACGCTTAATGTGTGCATCCCTTGGGGTCTTTGTC
Organism: Erythroxylum subrotundum; assembly: GCA_027563845.1. Taxonomy (NCBI): domain Eukaryota; kingdom Viridiplantae; phylum Streptophyta; class Magnoliopsida; order Malpighiales; family Erythroxylaceae; genus Erythroxylum; species Erythroxylum subrotundum. The sequence continues at coordinate 13,762,936 of JAOQMQ010000008.1, forward strand.
GTTAAATGTTGGGGAAATTGCAAGTTTTGAGTATTTCGTGTTTCATATTAGGTGTGATCTCAATTTCTAGGCTGGATCAAGTACAAAATGAACTTACGTCTTAAAAGTTGAACAGAAATTTAAGTTTGTTTTCTAATAAAGAACGGGATAGTTACTTCTATAGAAGGTTTCTTGTTTCTCAGTCAATTGTTACTCCATTTTTCAGGTCAGTTTGAGTGCGTTTGCTTTTTTGTTTTCTGAGCTGGTTCAATACAATCAGACTCAGGTTGACAACATTGCTGAATTGGAACGAAGGTAAGCCTGAATTTTTATTTTTTTTTGCAATTGATGTGTAAAGCACCTTAATAAATGTTAGTTATGATGGCCATGTTATATCTTTGATTGAAATACAGGGTCAAGAATGTAGAAGATGTCTAAGATTTCATATCCCAACATAGGATTTCTGGTCAACCATATAAAAGTTACATTATGTTAATTGCTGTTCCTCAACAAGACTTTATATATATTACTGTATGGAGTCAATATTATGTTCACTAATCTTTGTTAAATGAAACAGGCTTGAAGATGCAGGCTATGCTGTTGGGGGCCGGGTTCTGGAACTTCTTTGCCACAGGGACAAGGTAGGAAATTTGTTGGATATCTCCTTGAAAGTCCTGGCACAGTTGTTATCACATTTCTTGGTTATTTTTCAATATAATTACGTGAGCTGCTACCTTATTTTAAGACGAGCCCTAAAAATGTTAATGTGACCCTATTTTGAACTGAAATAAAACATGTGAAGAGCCTTAGATGCTGTTATGATATGGATATAGCAAATGCACATTATAAATTGTCTTTATTTTGCAAATTAACTATATTTATTGGCTGCAGAAGCTTTAAATTGCTAATCTTTTCTTGCCATGACAACATTTTTTGCATTCACAAATGTTATAAAACCAACTTCAGGTGGACGGAACGTGTGAGTGGCAACGAAGATGTTTACATGATTGCTACTCAAAATTGGATTTCAGATAATAAAATTTTGTTTGCTTCTTTTCCTTTTCTGCTAGGGTCAGTTTCGTTTTCATCAAGATGGTTTCTGTATCTTTATGTTTGAAAGATGTTTCAGTTTGATAAAGAATGAGAATTGAAATTATGAATTTACATTTTTTGTTGACCTCTTATTCTTGTTGGTTTACTGCAACAGGGTAATAGAAGGGAAACACGATTATTGGGCATACTATCTTTTGTGCACAGCACTGTCTGGAAAGTTTTATTTGGAAAGGTAAGTTTAACAGTTCTGCTTGAAGATATATATCAAGTCCTCTGATCTGGGGTTGTTCCTTCTTTTTCTTCCTCCTGACTGGCATTTTGCTTTTCTCTCTATTAATCTTTCCATTTTGTAGGTTTTAAGAAATGGATTTTTCTTTGAGATTAATGCATACTTCATTCCATGCATATTATGGACTCTATATATCATTCTTTGAATTAAGGCGAAAAAATTGGTTTTGAAGATTTGGTTATTTAAGTACTCTGGCTCTTATCTTATATGCTGCAGAAAATATTCAGGCAAGGCAGAATCACGTTTCATAAGAAACTTAGGCAGTATAGGAAAGGAAGGATATTTGATTTTATTCTGATGGCCATACTTTTTGACTTCCAAATAGAGAACTTGTCTTCCATATGTACAGCGTTCATTACTCCAACTACCTCTTAAAATGCAAGGAACATCTAGACAATGATGCAATGCTCAAGTTCGGTGTTTATCTTGAAATCAGGTGGCTGACTCACTTGAGAAAGGAACTGAAAATGAAGATGAATACATGATCAGTGAGAAAGAGCTCCTTGTAAACAGGTAAAGATATTTTATTGTTAAAAGCATGCCAAGATAGTTGCCACCATAATTGATGTGAATTTGAGATTTAAGCCATGATCAGCTGATGAACCATGACAGATTTATCTCTGTTCCAAAGGATATGGGGACATTTAACTGTGGGGCATTTGTTGCTGGAATAGTTAGGGTGAGTCCTATGTTGAATTTGCATTGGTTAAGTGATAGCTGATGGATAAAAGAGCTGATGGGCTTTTTTTACTCTTTCCATTAAAGGGTGTTTTAGATAGTGCCGGTTTTCCAGCAATAGTTACAGCTCATTTTGTACCCGTAGAGGGTCAGCAACGCCCTCGAACAACCATCTTGATAAAATTTGCTGAAGAGGTAAATATTAGTATTTTTGGTCTTTTGCTTTCACACCATAGTTCTATCAATCAAGCATGCACACTTGAATTCTATCAGTCAGTCATGTTTCTTACTACTTGCTTCTTTATGCTGTGTACACCCTTTCTGCTTCTAATGTAACCCTTGGACTTATAATCTATTGATTTTAAGCTTTTCATTCATGGCCTTGCACTGTTTTCGCATAACCAAGGAATACGGCTCCATTTCTGTTCTGAAAAGCAACTGGCTTCTTAATGGCCAGTTTAAATTTGTTTAACAGCTCTAATTAAACTTATTGATCTCAAAATTAATATTGATAAACTTTCAGTTTTGTGTGATCTTAATGTATCATAAGTTGAATATTCATTTTCCAATCTTCTAGGCAGTCTTTTCTTGCCATTCTTCTGTGCCTGGTATGTTAGCAATATCATTAGATTTGCAATGTGTTCCTTAATAATCATACTGGAGTATCATCATTTCTTTTTGCATAAGTTGTGAATATGCATGATGTTTTCTTTCATATATCTCAGTGATATATATAAAAGATACAAGGACCTATATATATTGGCAAATCAACCATGTAGTTGTATCTATATCCTATTCCTTAATTAAGGGAAACTATACAAGAAATATGCAAAGTACGAAGGAATTACAGTTCATGCCTGTTAACTCTCCCCCTCAAGTTAGGGTGTAGCTATCAGACATCATTGTATGGAATGATCTACTATTGACGGCATGATTCATAACGTCAGCCAACTGAGTGGAACTTCTAGCGTTAAGGAACTCTTATTGTGTCAGAATCAAGATTATCTTTAATATAGTTCTTGTCTATTTCAACATGCTTAGTTTGTTGTATTAGATTATTAGCAATCTCAGTAGCTGCCTTTTAATCACAAAACAACTCTATAGCTTTTTTTGGACCAAAACCAAGTTATGTTAATAGTATTTTCAGTTAAGAAAGTTCTGTGATTGCATGATGCATATCACAATATTCAGCTTCTGCACTAGATAATGAAACCACATTATTTTTTTTTACCTCTCCAAGTTAACAAGATACCTCCAACAAAGGACAAATATCCAGAAGTGGATTTTCTACCCAGTCTACTACTGGCAAAATCAAAGGCTGTATATCCCACAACATCAAGGTGTCCATGTTTGGAGAATAAAAGATTTCTACCTGGAGCTGATTTTAATTGTCATAATCCAGTAGTAACATTCATGTATTAATCACTTGGATTATGCATAAAGTGACTCACAATGTTGACTGCATATTCTATGTCGAGTCTAGTGTAAGTTTTAAAATAGATCAACTTCCCAACTATTCTTTGATATCTCTCCTTGCTTGTTGGAAATTGAACAGGAGAAATAGATAGCCCATGATTCACCTCAATAAGAGTACTTATAGGCTCACAAGCAGAGTTATCAGTTTCAACTAGGAGATGCAAGTATCTTCCTTTTGAAGAGAAATAATCCTTGCTTACACTTGAGAGACTTCAATGCCTAGAAAGTATTTGAGAAACCCCAAATCCTTTATCTCAAATTCTTTCGCCAGATAACCTCAGAGTTTCTCAATTTCATCTGTTTACTTGTTACAATCACTTCATCAACATAGAGAAGAAACAAGATAATATCATTATGGAAGGTATGATCTGCCAAAGTTTGCTTGAATCAATAATGGGTTGTATCTATAAAACACTTCCTCTATTAGATCCAACCAACCAACTTTTAGATGACACATGACTTGCTGGATGCTAAGTTTAACGTTTCAAATGTGTAATTCAACCTGTTTCTATGACTCCAGAAGAAAGTGTTGAAAGTCTCAGTTAAGCCTATGTTTGCTTCATTGCTGATCAAATTCTTTTCATGGTTTCTTCCTGTTACTTACCAGGTGCTAAGGAGAGAAGCAAGGTTAGGTTGATGCTTGTGGCAAGACTGCTCTTATGTAACTTTTGTCATTGAAGAAGGTGCTGAAGAATAGTGAATTTCTGAAGCTGGTTTGTGATGTAATCATAGCTCTAAAGATGGTACTGATATTATCAGCTACAATTGTGGCGTTGTTGAATTGGTCTTATCCTGTTAAATATTGTTGCCATTGCAGTTTGGTTATTAAATGCAAATGTTATCCTTGGCTAGTATTTCAACTGATTTGCCACTATTTGGATACATAACAGAGATGAAACGTGTTCTTTTTCGTTTTTTGTTTTTCTTGGTTTAGTAATTCTCTGCATTTGCTAGCTAAAACGTATTCCTGTGCAAAACTTGCAGATGTTCATTGCTGAACTGAGTCACATACCAGAGGCATGTATAAAGATAAATTATCTGGATTCTCAAGTATAGCTAAGTGTTTATTTCAATCAGATACATTTACCGCCACCGGCCTTATTTATCTTGTCTCCCTTTCCTTCCTTAAGACTAGAGGTCTTGTTCTGATACATTACAGGTATCTCTTTCTCTTCTGATGATTGTTCCTACTTCCTAAAGAAGGATCTGTCTGTCCTTCTGTAACTGAAATTCGTGGATAAAAGTAAAACACGTTGATATTATGATTTATGACGGAAACAGAAGCACTCATTCTTCATCTGTTCTGTTCTTATGCATTTCCTTTCTCCTTTTTCTTTTCCAATTTGTTGGATTCAAATCAGTTCTTGGGAGAAGAAATTGGTTTGATGAATGTGAACTCTTCAAAGTAATGGTAGCGATTTACTAGAATACCACCGGCTAACACTCTCTTTATTATGCTATGTTCTCATCTCTCGGAGAGAGCAACATCACCCTTTATTAGTCATTTCTTTGTTGGTTGGCCTTAATGCTTCAGCTTTTCTTTTTCTTTTTGTGTTTGATTAATGAGAAAGTGAAGGGAAAAGAAAATAGATATCCGCACCTAGTCCAGATTCATTTCTTTATTCCTTCTTTCCTCGCCATTATTAATTTCCCACCAACTTGTTTCCAGCTTTGTAGTAGGAGACCACTTCAAAATTGTTTGAGGCGCAAAGGCAGTGTAATTCTGAGAATTCGCGGACTATCTTATTAGATCTAGGGTTCAGTGAGACCGAGCGACTCTTGGCAAAGGTGTTAAGGTGAACAAAAGTTTATAACTTGTTCTCTTCTCTATTGTTGGTTTGTGGGAGGAAATCAAACAAGTAGGGTTTTTTTTGCATTATTTTCTCCTTCCGATGAAATGTACTCGTAATTGAACGCTTCACAGCCACCAACGTCGATGAAACCATAATCCTCTAATTCTGCGAACCTGGACACAAAAACAATATTAATTCAAATTTCATGTAAGTAAGACATTTTACGAATTAAGCGTCAGAGAAAATATTATTTAAATGAAGCAAACGAGGAAAGTGAGAAGTTTATTTGTGTACTTAGCAACAATTGCATGAGGTGACATTTAAAGCGGCATCGTAATTATATAAGACTTGAGATCATCAACTGTATATAACTTTTTTTTTATATATATTTTACGAAATTGACAAAATATTTTGTATTTATATACTATAATAAAGGTTACTTTTGATATATTAATCAAAAACGTCAATTAATTATTTTTACTAAATAATTATTTATCAACTACCAACTATGGTTGCTTAGTTTCTCTCGATCTTTAAATAACTACAGTAGAACCTCTTTAAATTGATACTCGGTAAATTAATAAATTCTCTAAGATAATATTTTTCTCCGGTCCCGACTTGGGCTAGTTGAAAATTTAACAAATTTCGATAAGATAATAAGATAATATTTTCAAAATACCCCTATGTAAATGTAGGGTCCCATTAATATCATAATTAATAATTATATAAACTTACACAAATATAACTAAAACAATTTAGTAAAATATGATTATAGTGTTATTTGTTTTTTCTTAAAATTTAAGTCTTGGAGCTCATCTCTAACTTTCTTATTGCATCCAAAATTTCTGGTGTTGTGTTCTCGAATTGCACCAAAAAATTGTGAAGAGTTCTAGATGCGATAAATACTTCCTTATGCATAACTGGTTCCAAAGGTACTGTATCGTCTTCAACTTCATCATCAACATTATTTTCAAGAATAGTAGCCACAATTTCTTCTAAGCTCTGGACCTCTGAACATGTATCATTTTCACCCGGATAATCCAATAGGCTATTGACATCCATTTTATTGTGATAACTGATATCAATAATAATGAGCTCAAGTTCATGAATGTCATTTTCACAAGTAGGTTCATCTAAATTCCTTGAAGCTTTATCCCCTGAACGAATTTTGCAGTGTCAAAAATAATTTGCTATTGCCTCTTGCTGAACATTAACTGTCCAAGCCGAAACTGCAAGATTGATAGCATCCAAAACATTAATCTTACCTGAATCAGATTGTCCCAACTCATATCCTTCTAAAATCCTACAGTAAAATCTCCTACAATAGTGCATCTTGAAAGCTCTTATTATTCCAGCATCACAAGATTGAATTTTTGATGTCATGTTGGGTGGCAAGAAGAACAACTCAACATTACGTAACCCTTCACATCTTGGATGTGCTGGACAATTATCTACCACAAACAAAATTCTTCTACCATGCATTTTTTTATATCAAACCAACAGATATATTCATCAAGAGCACACTTGTCATCCAAGCTCTTTTGTTGGCATGGTAGTGACAATTCAAGCTATTCATGTTGACATTCTTGAAGCAACGTGGCTTTGCATATTTTCCAATAATCCATAAAGGGATTTTTTCAGAGCCATCCTCATTGCAACAAATAACAACTGTTAGCCTTTCTTTGTCTTGTTTTCTTCCTTCAAGCTACTTTGTAGCAAGAGAATGATCAGTTTGTAACCTGTAAAATAAACCAGTTTCATCCATATTAAAAACATCTTTCATAGGGAACTTATCTATTTTTTCCCTTATAGACTCCAATTGCTTCTCCATGTCTTTTATTAACCGAACCACTCTCTCCGAAACGAGGAAATGACTTGATACCGTGTCGTAGCTTAAATTCTCAAGCCAACCTTGAGAAAATTTGTGCTCAGAAACTTGTTCAGGATATAAAAGTTTCATTGTATCTCTTGCCTTCTTCAAAATTAGCTCTCCGGTCATATTCACACGATCTTGAAACTGGAGAAACCATTCATAAACAACTTTCTCCATATCTGAAAATTTTGCTAGTTTGTGCCGCTTGATGTCCCTTCCTTTTTCTAGGTTGACCGAAAGATACTCAGTCGATCGTTTAAGTGTGTTTGAGATTGTACCTTGACTAACTTTCAAATGAAACTTTTTTTCAAGCCACAACTACAAATCTTTTTGAGTGCATGTCGAATGATCTCTCTTATACTCACATAATTCTTTGCGTATTTGATTTGTCATTGTTGATTTCGTGACACTTTTTAGATGAGGAGCCATTGTTGGGTGTGATTTCAAGAAATTTTCTATCTTTTTTATAAAGTATTTTCTATCTCCATCATTCGTACATATGCACATTAAATGTTTTTAGTAAAAATACAATGAATAATACTTAATTATTAAGAAACAATGAATATTATTTATTAGTTTTCATTAATATTATGTACAATGAATCTATGTTTTAGATTTATTCAATTAATATGAAACATAAATTTTTCTAAGATACAATGCTTTTTTATGTAATCAAAATTTAACTTCAATCAATTACAAAAAATCTCTTTAAATTAATAAATATTAATTTATCGATTAATTAATATCTTTATAAAATTATAAATATCATTATCTCAATAATATTAATTTACACAAGTTTTACTGTAGTTCCTAAAAAGTCATCGAGAATGTGTCATCATGCAAACATTTGGGTTTTCCCAAACAATGAAAACAACAAATACAAAGCTCTCCTGACGGCTTTGGAAGTTTGCAATTGAGGCATCGAAACCATCGAGTCCAAAGTTTGCACGCCTCAGGCCTAGGTATATCCGCCGAGTCGTGTCTTGTATCTTCCAATCGAGCTTTATATTCACGTAACTACTACAGTTCTTACTTCCTTCTCCCTTTTTCCAGGAGAACAAACTCAGCTTCAGACTTATTACGTACCTGCTCAATGGCTGTAAGTCATCGTGTGAAAGAAAGCTCTTTTTTTTTTTTTTCCTCTCTCAGTTTTCTCTACCCAGTGCATGATGTTTTTGAGTGCTTTAAAGGGTTTTTAATCTGCTTGATGTAAACATTTTCAAGTTTTTTCTTCAAGTTTCAATATTAGACTGAAACTGCATGCAATCTTTATTATTGCCATTTAGCTCTTACACGATTTTTGCATCAGAAACGTTCCCATGTCCCGAAATTTGGAAACTGGGAAAAGGATAATACACCTTACACAGCTTACTTTGAGAGTGCACGCAAAGAGAAATCGGGTGCAAAGATGAATCCAAATGATCCTGAGGAGAATCCTCAGGCCTTTGGGTATGAGAGAAGAGGCACAGAACGTGAACCTGAGTATAGCTTTTTCAATCAAACACCTATTCACCACAGCCACAAGAAAACTTATGCTGACATAAGCTACAACGAGGGTGATTATAGAGCGCAAAATGCGCATAGGAGACACCTTTCTGATCAGCCAAAGAGTGTTCGCCAGCGCAGGAGTAGATTATCAGAAGAACGTGGTGTTAATGGACGTAACTCCGATCGGCTAAAGAGTCCAAGCAAGCCGAAGAGCATTAGAATAGAACCAGAATCGAAGAGTGATAGTGGAAGTAATAGCTTCTCTACGCCAGGCAAATCGCAATCAAGCAACTCGTCTTTTGGGAGACGTAGGAGTAGGACTAGACGAAACAGTCCGCGAGCTGATACTGACAATGTAAGTTCACTTGTCATTTCTTTTAGTAGATGATAATTGAAAAGAAACAAAAAAGATTTAAAAAAAAAACACTAGAGAAACTTTCAGCCAAGAGCTATTACTGATCTATGTTCTTTGGATTAAAAATTAAAGCTCTAAAGATAGGGTTGATTCATTCAACTACAGTATCTAACTATTGTTGACTTTAATGTGGGTGGCAGCATCTTAGAGCATCATCACCTGTTCCCAAATTCGGATCTTGGGATGAAACAGAACCCAGATCTGGTGAAGTTTTCACTGAACTCTTCAACAGGGTGAAAGAGGAAAAGACGTGTGTAATATACCCTGCTAATACACCACAACCAACTTATCATCTCAATCGAAGAAAGCCACACAGATCTTCCCGCCGCCCAAAGGTTGGTGCTTGACTTCGGTAGTTTTATGATATACGCAGTCTTTTGTACTTGCCATGATTGAAAAGGTGATAAAACGATCACCTTGAACTATTTCATGACGTTAAATCCTCAGCTTTAGTAGAGTGAGTGAGTGAGATTGTTTGCAGAAATTTCAACTATCCCACAAGTTCATGACAAGTCAAGAATTCATATTTTCCTTGCAACTACTACAAGAATGGAAACTGGTTCTCTGATTTCCAATTGGTTTCACATTTCTGACAATATTTCTAATGTCATGCAGTCTTGCTGCTGTCCATTTTTTGGCTGAACCAAGGTTGCTACTTCGACTTCTCATAGCTACTGGGGACGAGAAATTGCATTAAATATTTTTTTTCCCAATCTCTTATATCTGATTATAAATAGATCAACGTCAAACCCTTCTTGTCATGGTCTTTGCGAAATAGGAAAAGAACCCTGGATGGTCTTCATTTTGTGGCCTGAAGTGATATGAATATCAGTTCTTTGCGATGCTTCAGGATATCTGCAATAATCCAACCTATAAACCAAAATGTAAGCCATACGTATATTTTTCTGGTATTGGCCACAAAATGTAAGGCATCATTACCATGGGACTGTTTGTCGTAATAGACCTATTTTCTTGCTCTCTTCCTTTTTGTCTATGAATAAGGAAAATAATATAGACATAATATGGTCCTGAATAAGCCATATTTTTTATTTGGATTTAGTTACCGAAGAGATTTCTAATACATCTTAATATTTTGTTTATATTTGATGTACAAGAAAATTTCGTTTGTGAATATTGTGATATGATTGAAACATATTTATATCACTAATTGAACAAAAATCACTTATGAATTTTTTACATAATCCACAACTTGCAAAATCTTAAAACTTGCATATCTCTTTCTACAAAATTTTTAATGATTTAAATTTTTTTCTTTTCCAATCAACTTCTCTTTCTGGTAAATCATATCTTATATATGATTTCTTAATAGATGTGACGTTTACAATTACAACATTTTATTTTATTGATTTATTACGTGTGCTTATCTATTCTTTCTCACTCACACATAATAACATTTTATTTTATTAACTTATTATGTGTACTTATCTATTATCTCTCACTTACACGTAATAAAGTTAATTGACTAGAAAGAAAAAGATTTTACATTACTCGTACTTGTTTAATATCCTGTGCAACCAACGTATTACGAAAGTATATTGTCATATATCTATTAAAAATATATGACTTTTCAACTAATGAATCGATTTTTAAGTAACTTAATATACTATACTAAATCATTTATTGCATCGATTATCATATGATTCTCATTTTATAAATAATTTGTATTCGTATTGCCCTTTATATAGAAGGTGGGCCTTTTGAATATATCTTGATGCAAACTTGAAATTGAAATGATCTTCCTTATTTTGCAATCTTTTGAATCAAATTAATGCAATCTTTTGAATCAAATTAACTGGCTTATATATAATTTTTCATTATATCAAATCATTGATAATTTTTTAATAACATTCTAAGGTAGCAAACATTAATTCAATTCTTTAGAATTAGAAAGCGACAAAAAATGGTACTTTAAATTTGAGGTTCATAGAGTCTCAAAGGACCCTCACATAATATAAGCTAATCAAAATATTACTTTTATTATTCTTATTGGTTAAAAATGTACAAATTGTATGATTCATATGTTACATTATTGACTTTGTTTTATTAAAGCGTATGTCTTTCCTCAAATACTATATAAATGATAGTTCAAGCATATCTAATACCTAACTTGAGTTCACTTATTTAGTTATTCAATCTACCATTTAGAACTGATGTCTAGCATATTAAGACAAATTGGCAAACTTATCTTCATATATCATTACTAATAACTTCTTATACCCTTCAATATACTTCACATTGACACTAGTGTTTTAAGCCTTGAGATATCATTTATCACCTAGATAAATAGCTCAAAACTTATCCCATCTCCATCCTTACAAAGTAATGGAGGCGATCACTTATGTTGGAAGGCGTCTCATATCTATTCGATATTCTTCTTCTATTTAAAATTGAATGTTCAATACGCATTCTAACATTCATTATAGAATAGAAAGCTTAACACAAAATCAGTATTCTCATATTCTATAACTGAATTTTCATTTAAAATTTATTATAGAAAATATTGTTTAATTCTCAATTAAACATATATTACATAAAATATCCAATGACAAAAAAAATATCATCATTAATTGCAAGTATTATGAATAGTCCGCAAACATATTCATTTCTTTTTGTAATACTATATCTTTGACATAATTATACTTGATATCTATGAGTTTGATTTGACATTGATATTTGAGCTATCTAGAATTGTCTTTCAATATACTTATTTATACACAACATAGTGTTTATGAGACTAATGATTTCTTCGGAAAAAAAAAAACCATCTTTATCTCTTGTTCTTCTTGTGGCATCCGTGGATACTACATATTACTTAGGTGCTCACCTTTAGCAATTGATGTCATAAAAATACTTAGCTATCTTAGATATAAAAAAGTTCAAGCATTCCATTGATATATATGTAGCTTATAACATTAAGAAAGCTCTACTTGACTGATACTTAACGATCTTAACCTCAAAAGTGTATACAAGCTTAACCATATTCTTCATTTTGATTATGGTTGATAGCTAGTTTGTTTGTTTGCCTAACAAATTACTTATTATCATTAGCTATCAATAATATCATATACATGAAACGATAAAGTTATACATTTATCATCGGATCTTTTAACATATACTAAGTGGCCTTTTCTAATCATATTAAAATCATATGACATCATGACTATGTTAGATCATAGAATGACTTAACAATCTAAGCATGTAAACTTATAAACGAAACCTAGTAGTTGTACCATATAGACTCTTCCATATAGTTCTTCATTTAAGAATATATTCTATGCATCCATTTAATGTATATTAAGATCCATTCTAATTACTAAGGCTAGAATCAGTCAAAATGATGTAAACTTCATAATAAGTGAGAATTTCTTGTTATAATCAATCTCTTCAATTGCATGTATCCTTTTTTTACTAGATACACTTTGTATCTTTCAAAACTGCTATTAGTATTTTACTTAACATTTTAAAAAAAAATTCTTGATGCCTTCACGTCTTTTTAGAAGATTATCTAAGTCTTATACTCATATTGAGCTCATTAAAGTTCATTCTTCTTCTATTTCTATAACTCATATATCCTAAGCAAGATTGATAGAGCCTTTTTTATATTCCTTGGCTCATTATTTCCTTTTAGAATTACCACAATGGTAATTCCTTTCAACTTTAAAATTTTATGAGGAATAATTTGCTCACAATATAGGTATAATGAAAATTTAAGAAACAAATCTTTCTATATTTATATTGCTCTCACTTGAATCAGATAGTAGTAAAGAGCTCCCTCTGAGTTGCAATTGTCATTTATCAAAAACCAATTCATCATTTCCTAAATTTCTTCCCCTAGGATGAATATCATTCAATTAGTCTTATCTTACAAGATCATTCTGATTCAGGTCTCTTATATGGGGATAAGTTTTGAACTATCTTTTCTTGCTTTGGAAAATCATTCTGTAAGAATTAGATATCTTGTGACATAAATTTAATTGCTTGGTTGTTGCCTTGTTCACCTTTGAATATATACCCTTTAGATTGTTCAAACATATCATTTAAAATACTTTTCTTCCCTTTGGAACCTAAATTCCTATACTTATAAGAGGGACCATAAATATAATATAGGTAATAAGTGCATTCTCAAGAAATCATTTATGGTTCATCGGTTCTTTTACCTATCTATATCTCATATTGTTTTAGGATATGATTTCATAGGCACCCTATTAAGCACATATTTGATCATTAATGACATATCACCCAAATAGTGATAGGCAAATTTGCCTATGCCATTCCATACCTAACCGTGAGAAGAGTGGTATTTCTCATCTCTACAACACCATCTTAATGGTGGATTCATAGGATATTTATTAGCTATCCATTTAATTTTCATCACATGACCACTTGAATTGATCAATTAACTCTTCTTATATTTGGTTAGTTCTTGAAATCTTTGTCAACTTTATCTTATTGACTTTCAACTAAAGTCATATACTTTTTGAAACAACAAAATGTTTCAAATTTTGAGAAATCAAATAAATATAATTATAGATAGGTGTGATGACACCAGTACTTTTGTGTCATGATCTCACTTCCATTTATCCACATATATCTTGATGAATTAATTGCAACAATTTAGTTGCTCTTTATCCTATATTCAATGGTTTTCACACTATTTTATTAGTAAGACAATGTTCAAAAGTAGAATATTCTATATTGGTCTTCCAAAAAAAATATGCTTAACAAATTGATTTATTTGATTTTATCTAATATGATCAAGTCTAGCATGCCATAAATTTGCATAAATGTTATAAGAACTAGATGATGTTATTAAAAAAGGAAAATAATTTTATTTTATTAATAAGCAACATCTAGTACCTCAGAGCATCCAACACAAAACCATGACTACTATAATTCCTAGAAAGTTATCATTTTCACCGTTATGGAAATTAGTATTGAATTAAAGGCTAAACTAAAATATGACATAAGCAAGACTTTTTCTCTTTTGCAAGTTGTTTTCCTTTCTCATTTTAGTTGTCCTTAGTTCTTTTTGAAATCCTAAGAATTGTGAAAGACTGTCTTTCCACTTTTCATTTATACTAATAATAGTGTTTCCTCTTCTTATTTTTTAAACACCTTAAGAGCATAACTTAGCTATATATAACTTAAAAGCCTTAATATTTTTATCAATAGGTTCCTCGTAGCTTCCTATATCATCTTCATATTTATATTATGGGTTAAGTACATTTTCATACGCTCTTAACGAGGAGGGAATAACATGTAACAACTTACACTAGCTTAGTATAAGATAAAATATAATGAACATCCCTCGGTTCACTATGTTTGACATTGGATTAATATGTATTAGCATTAAATTATCCTATCTTATATTCTCATTTACGATTTATTTATTTATTTATTATGGTGTGTGTGTGTGTAAGTGTATGCACGTGTACAATAAACAAAATAGTGTGTGATCATAATATGTCATTGGAGCTCCGGAAACGGGATCCAACAGTTACGGTATCAGAGCAAGCGTCGGGTTCTGAAACTAGGGTCCAACACATATAAACATATTGCACCTTTACTTTCGGCATAATAAAGAACAAAATTTCCAGAAACTTATTGGAACTTATTGGAACATTGAAAACATGCACGTATCAATATGCAACTTTTGCATATTAAAACCAGATCAAAACATATTCAAGCTTATGAATTAAAAATAAAACTGTTAAAGGTGGCTCTGATACCACTGCTAGAAAAATTACGCAAGATCAAATCTTAGCACAGCGGAAATAATATAAAACTTTTTCCATAGAATCAATTTTAACATAATTAAATTAGAAACATAAAATAAGAAATTGACAAAGCTACACTAACCTATTCTGATTTCTTGATATAATTTCCTGTTTCTCCGAACATGTCAATTCTACGAGCCGTTCAATCGTCCAGCCTCTAACAGTATCCATAGATCTATTTAGAGAAAACTCAAATCAAATTTGACAAAAAAAAATTGTAAGAAGTGCTAGCCTCCAATTTTTTTTCTAATTTTTCCTTTTATATGAAAAATCTTATTTTTCATGTCTTTGGATTTTATTAAAATTACAACTAAAGTCAAACTTTAATTATAATTATTAATTAATCCTTATAAAATCAAATATCACATATTGACCCTTAAAATTTCTAAAACTTCTCAATTAAGTCTTTAAGTCCATCTTAATTCAAATTTCACTTTCTCCTTTATAGATCTTTTTATGTGTGACCCATTAAGTTCCTAACATGTTGGCCATTATTATAAATTCTAATTCTAATTCATAATTAGAATCAGAAAAATTAAAACTCCTTTTAATTTATCTTTAATTCTCTAATTAAACAATTTATAATCATAGATCATGATTGACATCTAGTAACATGCCATAACCACCCAAATATTAGGAATGTCAAAGTAATTTGACTTAACCTGTCTAAGTATGGTTATCTTGTATAAATTAATCCTTTCGTCATCTAATGTTCCAATTAGAATTAGAGCCTGGAATTCGTGTCTACTCTAAATAATCCAATCATATCCGTTCTTAATGATTAGTAAATGATTTATAATTTATATTTGAAAACAACTTTTCCAAATTTCAATTTACTCTGGTCAAAAATTTCCAAAATCATTACTAATCAAGAACAACAGAACATTCACTCTAATTACTTTAGGATAACAAAATCTTTATTGATTTACTCAACTATCTCCACATAATTCATACTACATCCAATAACTACCGAATTGAACTACTCCAAGAGTAGAACATAAGTAGCATCAAAACATAGTAATTCTTACTTGAGATAACTTTGATAATCTCAAGTCTAAGGATTAATTATACAACCATCATAATGAGATAATTCACAGACACATAAGTAATGTTCAAGATTCTCATAATTGGGTCAGTTCAATTAACTTATTCTCTAATAAGCACCCATATGTTTGTTTAAGCATCTCCACACTTTAACCTATGAGATCGATTACTTTTTTCATAAGAAAGAAACAAATATGTGTTTTTCTAATCATTTCATCAATATCCCGTCTTGATGAAACTTTGACTAGGAACATTTTAGGAATAATACAAAAATGTAATTTGAATCTCCTAATTATAATCACATTATAATTTCTAATTGCATAACAATTATTCTAGGGATTTTATCTTTATAATTAATAATTAAACAATTAAAAATACACAAAGATAAAGAATGTCTTTTTTTGAATAATTTTTTTTATACAATTAAAAGTACAACCAAAATTAACTGCAAGGGCATAAACCAACAAAATATAGAAGAACTCCCTCAAAGAGAAGATGTTACTTAAAAGATTGGGCACCACACAAAACATGGCCTCTGCGACGGCCAGAGAAACTGTGGTGGCGGCTGAAGGAACGCCTTCTCGACTATTGTTTTGTCTCTTTTGCTTAACATTGCCAATTCCAATAATAAGGAAAGAAAGAAAGAAAGATGTTTGGACCATTATACATGCATGAATAAACTCAACTTAATTTTCACTGTGGGATCAGAAAGTGACAAACGTCGAGTAGTGGATTACTATTCCTGGGGCAGTGGAACAAGCCTTGCAGCTGCCATTCAATTCATATTACATCAACCCTGGTTCAATGTTGCAGCCGAGTGCTTGACTTTAGCAGGAAGGATGGTAAAAGGCGATTCCAAGATAATGAGTTCTAGTTAAGTTGACCGAAATTTGGGTTACAATTACACTGTTTAAAAATTGAGTTCAATCTCTTAACAAACTTTAGTCCCAAAACTCGAACTTCAAACACACACAAAACAATATAATTTTATATCTTGATACATAATTCCTTTTAAACTTGTAAAGTTCATTTTGGTTCGAGTTCAGACCCGATCAAGTTTCGGATCGAATTCAAATCCTAGATCTGTAGTTGCAAGTACCTAAATTTTTGTCTAATTCAGGTAAGTTCATCAATAAACTGGGAAAGATTATCAAGACATCTGTGGCGTGTACAGGTAGGGATATAAACATTAGCGTCATTTCCACAAGCAATACTGATGATACAAACACTAGTTAAGATATATAACATTTATTTAAGATGCATAAATACAGAGAGAATTTGAGACCAGATACAAACCATAATTAACCTTGGCAAAACTGCTATTTATGTACATAATGTTGCCAAGGCCACAGTAGAACGTAATCACATTTTTGGTATGACGTATCCATTCCATTTTTCTCCTAGTCAAAGCCGAGTGCAATTCCCACCACATATCATACGCGTGATTGACCAATCTTGAAACACAAGCTTCCCGTGTTACCGTTCAGCAACATATATGCCATTTTTACATGCACCTCGAACCCCAAGACACAGCCGTTTGAGGATGCTATATGAATCTCTTTTAGCAGCCTCATAACTAAGTTGAGACTGAACAACAAAGATTTACACGGGAACCACATCACTGTTTTGATCGTCTTCACATGTCAAAATAATACCTTCAACATAGGTAGGAAGGAGGCAGCGAAACCATTGGCAACCTGTTGATTCAGGCTCTTGAGGTGGAACAATCATGAGAACATTGTGGTGGCGTCGAACAACACCCATCACACTCACAGTGCTGCCTTCTTTGATATACCTGAAATGCCACAAATCTTGAAAACGATCAGTTTTACGCAACTAAGCTTCAGAAAAGGAAATAAATCTCGTGCTCAGAAAGGGATGCCACTTCACTTGCAACACTAGGTGGACAAACGGCCAGGTACAAACACATTAATAAATTCGCTATACAGTTTAATGCCATACCCTTCTTTGAGGCGCATTATTCGGTCATCACTGGAAAGTTTTCGATCAGATAGCCAGCTCAAGAAGTTTGGAGATAAATCTCTATTCTCCTTAACAACATCTACTATTGTAGCTGGTTTGACAAATGGAGCAACTTTGGCTCCATTACCTGCCTTCACTAATGCTCTAAGCCCAGATTGGAGATCCGATATATAAAAATCAGCCACATATTTCTGCTCACCAAAAATTATGGGTCATAACAATGAAAGCACATTTTATCCTAAAAACGTTCCCACCTTGGCAATACTGTATTAGACTCAAATATCCGTTAGATTAACTAATATATCTGAAATACACACAACTACAGCAACATTAAGCTTTCTGCAAGGGACCAACAGGCTATGCATCGATTGAGAATTCATTATTTAGGGTCAATCCAAATGTTTAACTTTCAACTTCAATCAAGTTGTCATCATGCGTGTGTTTCAGGCTTTAAGTTTACTGTAGAAATTTGAGTGAGTTTATCTGCCTTTGACATTATATCAATATGCCTACAGCCTGATTAATGTTGATGACCCAGAATGTCTAAACGTACAGCAACGTGCTAGTCACCTTCATATCTATATTTCAAATGTAGATTAAGAATGTGCTGTTTGTTATACTCCTGCTAAACCTTACTAGTAGATGAAGTTTGCAAACCAAACTCTTCAATTCCCATTGAAATTTACAAAGGCTGAACATTCATAACCTAACAAACTGACCTCTGAGTATCTAGATCCCCACGAGAAGAAGCGGTGCTTTGGATGAGCCGACTTTCCACCACACCCACGATATTCGTACAATTCTGTAGAAACAAACACACATCTCGGTACCCTCTGGTAAGATGATTCCAAAGCTATACTGCCACAAGTAACAACCTACAGAAAGAGATGCATTCAATCTTCATAACTACCTATTTCACTAAGTTCCAGTCACGTTTTAGAAATAAGCTAACTAGATTATTGAACAATGAGAAATGAAAGCCGGTTTATATAATTAAACAGGAGACAAGACTGTTAAAATGCTACTTCATAAATGAAACTTGAATGCCCCTAAAAATTCTCCATCCCTCAAAAACTCTCTCAAATTAACAGCTTATGTATTGACAGAGCCCCACCTGAATAAACGAACTTTAACCTATTAAATCAATTGTAGGTGCTATACTTTTACTTCCTTATTCTGCAAGGTTTAGCAATATTGTTTTCCAATAATGTTAAAGGCAGGATTCGGCGGCCACTTGTCACATTGATTTCTTTTCGTAGTCAGCACTAGCTGGACTCCTAATTCTTTTGACAATAAAGTAAGCAAACTACCGAGTAAAGAAACTTGAAAAGATATTATCTTAACCAACATCAATGCACAAGCATGGATTGACAGATCTAAATCGTTGTGTGTAATCCAATGCTATGCAGGAAAATAAATCCCTACAAAAAGTAGAGAAGGATTAGATTCAAAAAGGAGGTAGCAGCGCATTCAGACACGAAATTTGATGAATACCACATATTCCTATGGTCCAATTTTCTTTCTTTTTTATTTTTTTATTTTGATGAGACCCATCTTTTAATTCTCAAAGACGAGAATTAGACCAAGTACTGCACAAAATAGAGATAAACTTTAGTAGTAATGATAATAATATGACTTAAAGAAGAAGAAAGGCAAAGGAGAGAAGAAGAAAGTCACTGAAAATCGTCCTCTTAGTATAAGCTTTTAACCAAAACGAAATTTGTCAAGAAAATATTATCATATACATATCTATTAATCAATACCCAACGGATTGCCGTCATATTCAGATCGTCTAGGAATATTCTGTAAATAGACAACGGAATCAACAAGCAAGCTACTCAAATGTCTAGAAGCCAAATAATAAATCTTTATAAACAACCAAATTCCGTCGTAAACCCAAACATAAAAGTTGTTATAGACAAAGAGGCGCATAGAAAGAGACAAGAGATTTACCCCAGTGACCTTGATATGCTGTCCATCAATGGCTTCTCTGAGCTCGGCATCCGGTTGTCTCCTAACAAACTGTAACAAACCTCTTCTTCCCCATACACAATTCCAGACTAACCCCAAAATCAGGGGCACCAAAATGCCTCCCACGGCCACCAAAATTACAGCTTTTTTCACAGCAACCATCAAAAAAATCCCAATCAACAAACCCATCGCCACAACCACCGTCACCACCCACATTACCACTCTCGAAATCCTAAACCCCACCTTCGCATTGTCGGTCAGGCACGTCACTGCCGACCCGTAAAGCGCTTTGCTTGACCCGGAAACCGAACCAGAAAGAGAGCCGGACCCAGTGTGCTCTAGCTGACCCGACGACCGCCGGTGGCCGGAGGAAAATGGGCCGGAGCCCAATGGACCTGAAGTGATAAGGCCGGTGGGCTGGAGAGGCATCGGACCGGAGGACTTCTTGATGGAACCCGAATTGGGTCCGGATCGGACCGATCTGCTGATGTGTTGTGAAGAGGAGGAATGGCGGGAAGGTTGCTTTGGTACCGGAGGAATTGAATAGGACTGTTGATCGACAACTGGGATGTCGAACATTTTGCCCAGCTCGCCGGATTTTTTAACGTCTCCGCCAGTGTAAGGGATGGCGCGTGAGGCAATGGTGGGTTGTTTCTCGGACTTAGGCTGCTCGGGTCTACCCGAAACGTAGAGGCTGCTTTTGAGCTGGTGAGATGGGATTCGAGTACCCATTTGTGAGTGGGAGACAGAGAATTGGAAGGTGAAAGAAAGATTTTGGGTGAGTTGGAGCTAGAGAGAGAGTATGCAACAGGAATGAGTGAGTGTGAGAGCTGGGGCTGGGGCTGAGGCTGAGGCAGCGAATGGTGTAGGTGATGGAGTGTGATTACACTGTAGTAGTTGATGGGTTTGTTTTGCTTTCTTTATAAATTTATGGGAGGACTTAGACGTAGAACTGTGAAATGAAAAAGGAGTTAGTAGCAGAAGTTAAGAATTTGTGAAAAGGAAAATTATGATGATGACATGTGTTCCTATTGTCTCCGACTTGGAATTACGGATCCAAGAATTTAAAATAAGAGGGTTCAAAAATTAATTTTTTTAAATTTTGAAGCACCCAATACATCACTGACCCTTAAATAACTCTATCCTTATATATATATATATATTAAAAATAATTTTTTTAAAAAACTTGAGGCCCAGTGGCCCCCAAGTTTCTACATACCTCCGTCTTTGCAGTTGGACTACAGTTATTGAGTCATTATACTGATTTAGGTCCATTGTAATACTGATAATGATTCTTCCATTACCTTCAATCAAACATACAGCTCGTAAAGGTTATGCTTCGAATTATCTGTGTCGTAGTAAGAGATAATCTCTTATTCCTATTATGTTATATTAGTATTCATCTATTTAATCTCTTTGTCTTCGTAGTATGGTAGATCCACTTGAAGCCACCTCATAAAAGTCGTACGGCGGCGAATCCTGGTTGAGGATAATGTTGGAAGTTCACGTAACGCAACGGGTCGGTGATGACAGATACGCGGCCCCCAAGTTATCAAACCTGATCATTTTTATCCTCATGGACGAAAGTAGCCTTTAGTTGATGATGACAGCATTCGCATTCTATGTAAGAAACTTTTCTTGGTGTCCTCAATCTGCCCGCTCTAGAATGGTTGAATTTTTATTAAAATGATAAAAGTTGAAGCTTGCTTGACTGTGAAAAGCATTAAACAAGAGAAATAATTTGGAGGATAGACCTTAGAATCAAGTGTTGGGTTGGATGCGACCATTGATGTGAATAACACATAGCTTGGCAGCCTGCGGTTGCCGCAGACCGTCACGAGTGTAAGGTCACAATTCTTTTGTTCTTGTCCGAACTCCAAGAATCCTATTCGCATATCTATTTATGTTAACTTTGAACCAATCATAAGCATAAATTTACTGCCTTGGGTATGTCCTCTATCTACGAATAAGCTTACCACCTTCGTGGCTGGTCGGCTGGCTATATGTCGGATCATTTGGGCTTTGCCCGTGGTCATGTGTTCGAAGGATGGTAGACAGATGGAAATAGAAGCAAAAAAAAATCTACGAATAAGCTTGCGTACCACCTTTTGTCGCCTTGAGTACTTTATAGTTAGAGATTTGAATTTTAATTAAGTTTAAATTCTTACAAGAACTCGACTTGACTCGATTAAATCAAAATTATAAAATAAATGAACTTTAATTAAAATTGAACGAAGAAAAAAATTGAGTTGAGTGTAATTTATTTTTTTTACTGTATGTAGATCTAATTGGATGTAGGTGTGCATCCTAAATGAAAATGTATTTGGAAGTTTTGCATTAAAATTTATCTTGATCCTTTGCACTCATTGAATTGACTGCAAGTTAATACATGATATTATTATTTTAATCAATACGATAAATTTTATTTATATATATTTTTGTTAATGATATAATTATGTTAGTTATAATTATATTTTATGTAATTATGTTAGTTATAATTAGTATAATAAGTGATGAGACCTTTCTTTTAAAAATTTTAAATTCTTCAATTAAATATTAAGTGCATGTTTACAATGTGATTGTTGACTTTATTATTTAAGAATAGAATTATAATTCAATTTATTATAAGACTTACTGAGTAAACACAATGCTTTTTTAACATGAATATCTTTTATCTTAAATTAATTAATCCTATTTAAAAAATATGTAGGATTTAAATGCACAAAGACATGATTATATAAATTTAGAGGAAGGCTTAAGATATATTTTAACAAAGAGTTATCATATAACATATTTAGGAGTCACGTGAGATGTGATTGATAAGAATGTTATCTACCTATTTTAAATTTAGTTTGCTTGTTAGGCAAACTCTATATTAATTAAGTTTGAGGGGGTACTAGCCTATTAAGAAATATTTAATAATTTCTTGATTTAATAATGAGGGCTATTATTTTGTTTAAAATAGTAGGAGTAACAAATATTTATTAAAGTTCTTATTTAATTTAGTTTTGTGTGTAAACAAATATTTATTCTTTTATATCTTTGATTGTTAGATAAAATGAGTATCACTTTATCTTAAAGAATATCATGGATGCTTACAAGCATACTAGAGCTAATATCTTAGATTGAATTTTCCAACTTAAGAATTGTTCTCAAACAAAAAAAAGAAATTGTATGTTATTGACATTGTAATCCTACCATAGCATAATTCAAATGCAAATGATGAAGATTGAAAGAGATATCATCGTCATATGGATGAGTTTAAACAAGTTACAAGTGTGATGTTGGCTAGTATATTTCATAAGCTTAAAAGAAAGTATAAGAACATAGATGTTCTTACTACAATTTTGCATTTCAAAGAGTTGCTCGGTATAAAAAATAAGGTTGCAAGATATCAGACTTCCATAGCATTATATGAATGCAAGATGGCAAAAGAATTTGTAGTAGAGTTACACGTATTAAAAATGATTGGCTATATTAAAAAATTAGGCCAATTATATTAGTTATAAACTATGAGTTAAGTATTAATTTGGTGTTTTAGTCTCTTACTTCGAGCTTTTGACAGTTCATTATGAACTTTCATAGGAATAAAAAAGATGTGTTGTTACTTGAACTATTGTATATGCTCAAGAATACATAGGTATAGCTTAATTAGAAACTCAGTTATATTTTTGTTATGGAGAACAAAAATATGAAATAAAAGGCTTCTATCAAAATAGCAAACCAAATAGTGGTGTCAAGAAAAAAGAACAACAATAAGGGCATATGTTTTCATTATAGAGTCAATAGATACTAGAAGAGAAACTACAAAGCTATCTTACTAACTAAAAAGATAATAAGCTTAAGAAGTTACATCTTCAAGTATATTTATCATTGAGATCAATCTTTCTACTTTTATTCCGCATTCTTAGGTATTAAGTATGAGATATAGTTCACATATTTTTAATAATATACAAATGTTAACAAAGAGTAGATCGTAGAGGAAAAGAGAAGTGGACTTGCAAACTAGAAATAGAGTAAGGATTGCTGAACTAGCTATAAGAACTTATAGGTTAATTTTACCTTTTAGTCTTGTATATGAACTAAATAATTGTTATAATATTCAAATTATTACAATAAACATTATTCCATTTTTTATTTAGATTTGAATGGGTTTGTCTTTATTATGACTAAAAGTTATTATTTATATAAAGATGATTTTTTATAGATCTAGATTAATTAAAAATGGATTGTATAAATTAAATACTTAAAGGCTAACCTTTAACGTAATTAGTAAGAAAAGAAAATTAAGTAACCAAAATCCATCTTATTTATGATATTGTAGGTTAGGTCATAATAACAAAACCAGAATCATAAAGTTACACAAAGAAGGATATATATTCAGATCCTTTTAATTATTAATCATACAAAAATTGTGAATCTTATTGTTTAGTTAATTGGATCAAACTATTATTTAGTGGAAAGGAAAAGTGCGTTAGTCAGTTAATAGAGCTTATATATTAAGATATATTTGACCCTATATCTACTCTACCAAAAGTGTGGTACTCATATTTTGTTATGTTCACATATAATCATTTTAGATATGGTTATATGTAATTAGGGACACAAAATTCTAAATCATTTGAAAAGTTCTAAGAATTTAGACTTGAGTTTGAGAAATAAAATGGTAAAAATATTAAGGTGCTTAGGTCTAATTGAGATGTTGAATACTTAGAATATGAGTTTCTTAGTTGCTTAAAAGAGATTGAGATTCTCTCACAATAAACTCCATCTAGAACTCCAAAACATAATGGATTTTTTAAGAAAAAAATGTACTCTATTAGATATGATATGTTATATGATAAGTCATATAGTCCTTCCTATCTTCTTTTAGGGATATGCTAGTTACCTTCTAAATAGAGTTCTATGTAAATTGGTTGATAAAACCCCATAAAAGATATAAATTAATAGTAGACAAAAATTGTCACACCTAAAGATTTGAGGATATATGTTTATGTGCTGTGTACAACAGCTGATAAATTTCAAGTTAAGTTTACAACAATTGATGAACTTCAAGTTAAGTTAAATAAATGCAAAATCATAGGGTATTTAAAAGAGAATATTATATATCAATTTTACATCCTCGTAAGTAAAAAGTGCTTATCTCAAAAACATATATTCTTAGGAAGAGAATTCGTTCTAA
Organism: Erythroxylum subrotundum; assembly: GCA_027563845.1. Classification (NCBI taxonomy): domain Eukaryota; kingdom Viridiplantae; phylum Streptophyta; class Magnoliopsida; order Malpighiales; family Erythroxylaceae; genus Erythroxylum; species Erythroxylum subrotundum. The sequence goes on from JAOQMQ010000008.1 coordinate 13,787,958, forward strand.
AAAAAAGTAGTGGGAGTTAGATAGAAGTTAGAGAAATGTAAGAACCACAAGTGTGCATTTAAATAGAACAAGAACCTCAAGTTGATACATATGATATATAATCAAGGGTCAATAGACATATAGCATACGATGCACTAGTAAGATATGCCATCCCCATACTAGATTAAATCTATATATTAAAAAGGAAAAATACAATGCATTAATCTGGATGATGAGCCTACTACTTGTAATGAAACAATGTCTAACATCAATTCTTTAAAATGATATGAAGCAATGATATCTAAAGTGGAATTAGTATACACTAACCAAGTATAAAATTTAGGGGATGCTCTCGATGGTATTATACATACTAGATGCAGGTGAATTTTTAAGGGGAAAAAATGAACATGTATGGTAATGTAAACACATATAAGACAAGGCTAGTGGCTAAAGGTTAACAAAAATCAAGGAGTTGATTTTGATGAAACCTTTTTATCAGTAGCTATGCTTAAGTCCATAAGGACCTTGTTGGGTGTAACCACATATCATGATTATGAAATATGAAAAATAAATGTCAAAATAACATTTTTCAATAAAAATTTGCTTAAGGATGTATATATGGCACAACTTGAAGGTTTTGAGTCCAAAAGGTTTCTTAATTAAGTATATAAGTTTACAAAAATATATTTATAGACTTAAGCAAACTTTATAGAGTCCGAACATTCATTTTTATGAGATAATCAAAGAGCTTGATTTTATCAAAAAAAGTGAACAAATCATGTGTATATAAAAATGTTAGTAGGAGTGTAGACATCTCCTTATTATTATATATGTATATCACTAATTGGAAACAACATAATAATGCTCAAATATACAAAGATTTAGTTGCCCAAGAATGTCTCCAAAAAAGATATGAGAGAAAAAACCTATATTATATGGATAAAAATAAATCAAAAGAGTTGCTTATTTAGCTTATCCCAATCTATATACATAAACAAAATGTTAAAGAGGTTTAGTATAGAAAATTACAAAAGGTAATTCTTACTCGTATCATATGAGATTTCTCTCTCGTGGAGTATATGTCCAAATACATAGGAAAGGAGAGATAAGTTGGATTGCGTTCTATATGCTTTAGCCAATGGATCAATCATATGAATAATGTTATATACTAGATGAAATATATCTTATGCTTTAAGCATAAAGAACATATTCTAAGTTAATCTTGGTGATCGACACTGGACGGTTATGAAAATATCTTAAAGTACTTAAGAAGAAAAGATGTTTTCTCGGTCTATAGAGGAGATGAACTAAGAGTTCAGGGGTATTCAAATGTAATCTTTAAATACTATCAAGATAATAGTAGGACACAATCTAGGTATATCTTCACCCTAAATAACGGTACATTAAGTAGGAAAAGTTTTATGACTGAGGAAGAGTATATTTCAATGTCAAATTTGAAAAAGGAAGCTATTTTAGATCAAGAAGCTCATCACTAGACTTAGAATGTTTTTTTAGCATTATTGAGCTAATATTATTGTATTGTTACAATAAAGAGGCTATTGTATAGGCAAATGAAGCAAGGTCTCATTCACGGTCCAAATATGTACTAAAAAGGTTTCACTTAATCAAAGAAATATTAGAGCCAAAAGAGATTACATAATAGCAAGTTCCGACTGTAGAGAATCTTACATATAAATGAGTATGGTATTAGATACATAGGCAATTAACTTTAGTACAAGTAGGAAATTATTAGTTTACGCCTTTGCAGTCAATTAGTTGGTAACAAATTAACATACGATATTATTATTTTAATTAATAAAGGTATTCTTTATCTATATGTATTTTTAATTATATTTTACGTTAACACTAATGATAAATTTCTTAAAAAAATTATAGTTTAATCAAAATTATGATAAGATTGTAATTATAAGATTAAATTTGTATTTACATATTATTCCTAAATTATTCCTTATTATAGTTTCCTTAAAATTCAATATTAATTGAATGGTAACACTAGCATAAGTTAGCAAGAAAATAAGTTTATTGAATAAACCTAGTTATTAGGACTTTAAATAGAATATTACTTGTATGTTTGTGGATTTCCTCATTATGATGGTTGTTTAATTGTTTCTTAGGCATGAGCTTACCAAGTTTTCTCACATAAGAATTACTATATTTTGATACTCTTTATGACCTATTATATTTAGGATACCTTAGTTGGTAAAACTTGAATATATTATGAATTACATAAAGATAGTTGAATATAGTTCTTAAAGGATTCATCACTGTAAATAATTAGAGAGAATGTTCTATTATTCTTAATTATTAATGATTTAAGAGATACTTTAGCTAAAGTGAAATAAGATTTGAAAAAAATTGCTTTCAAATACCAATTATAAATCAATTACTAATTAGAAAGGACAAACATAATTGGATTTAGATAAAATAGACACTAATTCCATACTCTATATCTAATAGGAATATTGGATGACAAAATAGTTAAATTATACACTATAATCATACATAAGCAGGTTAAGTCAAACTATTTGCATTCCTAATATTTATATAGCAGTGACATATTGCCAGACATCAATCTTGATAGATGATTATAAATTATCTAATTAGAGAATTAAAAATAAGTTAAAAGAATTTTTATTGATATAAATTTAATTATAAATTAAAAGTACAATTTATAATCATTACCGATATATTAGAAACTTAATAAGTCACACATAAAGAGAAGTTAAAGAGAGAAATTTTATTTTAAATTAATTTAGACCTAGTTATAAAATTTGATAAATCTTAAGGAATAAATATGAGATATTTATTTTATTAAGATTAAATTATAATTATAATTAATAATAGAAAAAACCTAGTGTCATTTTCTATAAATAGGAAAAGGACAACGAGGGAGTTAACACTCATATCTTTTCCTCTCTAGCATAAAACTATCTTTCCTTTGCTTTATGAATATTGTTAGAGGTTCGACACGTAAATATCCCGTAGTTGATAATTCTACAAGAAAATTTTTGTAGGATTTTGAATTAGTTATGATTCATTCTTTTTATTTTTAATTATTTTAATAAAAATATTTAGAGAATTTATAAAAGTTTTTATTTTCTATCATGGTTGATTTTTCTTTAATTTAATTATAAATTCTCATAGTTTGATTAATTTTATTATTATTAAACTTTGACATTAGCAAAAAATCAAATTGGTTTTTAGTGACAAAAGCTCATATTTCTCTCCAACACTACTATTATTACATGCCCATCTTCATGAAAAGTTCCTACTTAGACTACTAAATATTGTTGCTACAACCTCAACATTGTACTTAGTTCTTGAATATTCTCACCAGTTCATCGAATTATGTACTCTTATCAGATCTCATTCATTCCAATTTACAACAGTTGTCTACGATCTTCTAACCTTAGTTAATACTAGGGGCTCATTCATATCTCCAACCTACTTGATACTAGGGATGAAAGAAATATGGCCTCCCTGGACATGGATCTTGGAAACTTTCCAACCCTTCTAACCCTATTTCCTACCCTAATTCTAACTCCCCATCCTCCCATCTTAGCTTTTAAGACCTTTAACCCATCATTTTCCCCATAAGCAACTTTTCTTGAGTCCTGTGTCAAGTCTTAAGAAGTGGACTTACCAGAAAGACCACCTTAGGTTCTTGTTGAGGGTCAAAATTTCCACGCCAAAACCATCCTCCCTAGCTCCTCTGTCAAAAAAGCATGATCACAAGTTACTCTTCCCTAACCTTGAAACTACATTTTTACCCTTCATCTTTATCCAATAGTAAATTAATTATGGCCTATTCGGCTCAAATCCTTTAAATAAAAACCCAAAAGTGGGATGCAACCATAGTAAGCTTCTTCTTAGACAAAAGACCCTATTTTCTAGCCCTTAATGCATATGTTAGAGCACAATAGAAACCATCAAAAAAGAAACGTCTTTATCTTCAAGTTTGAATAAGCTCCTTAGGCATAACAACTCATGGAGGTAGGACATGACTCTTCTCCTCCATGCCTATATTCTTACAAAAATGGAAACTTAGAATTCAAATGGAAAGTTTGAAATAGAAACAAATCCCCATAGAGCTTAACATTTGTGAACTAGAATTAACAATGCATCTCTACAATCTCATATAGTATACTCATCAATGGGGATCCCATTGAACTCTTTGAAAGTGCTAGTGGAATCAGACAAGGGGACCTTTTGTACATGAATAGACTCATCAAAATGGCCATTTCCAAAGATAGAAGCTTTAAATTCCACTCTAAATGTAAGAAGCTAAGAATAGTGAAACCAAATTTTGTTGATGACTTAACCATATTTTCTAGGGTAGACTCTCATTCTATAGAGACTATAGTGACAACTCTAAATGTTTTCACGAACATCTTTAGTCTTATAATCAACTCAAACAAAGGCTCTCTTCTACTTTCCTTAAAAACTTATCACCAAGTAGTTATCTTTAATCACAGGGTTGAAAATTGGAAACTTTAAATCACCTATTTGAGGATTCCTATCACCTCGAGGAAACTTAATCAAACAGATTTCTCTCTATTAATTGAGAAAGTTCAAAGGAGAATTGGAAGTTAGGGCAATCTTTCTTATTTGTTAGAAGAATATAACTACTTAACTCAATTATCAATATCTTGCATGTATACTAGGTTGCCCACATCTTCCTAGTAAAAATGTAATTAAAACCCTAAAAAAAATAACGAGGAAATTTCTATAGATAGGAGACAATACAAAGCTAATAACAAAAAAGGTAACATGGAAAGATCTATGACTCACAAAGGAGGAAGGGACTCTGGGAATCGACTTTATTCGGATTATTAACCAAACTTTGCTCATCAAGTAGATATAGAGTGTGCATACTGATAGTATCTACCCTAAACACGACACCTTATAAACCCTGTTAAATATGTTAAAGCTAAGAGAAAAGGTAAGGAATCAGTTTTAATTCAAGTTAGGGAATGAGGAAATAATAATTTTCTAACATGATCAATAGATTTAATGGGGGTTGTTATATTATATTCCTGAACTAAACCCTATAAAGAATGTATTACCAGACTGTGTGAAGGTGATATAGGGTCAAACAATATTTAAAGGAATATTAGATCAACTTCCTAAAAGCCCCATCATTTGCCATATCCTTAATCTAAGTCTGGAGAACAATGACAGTGATAGAATTACATGGAAGGGGATTTCTATTAGAGTGTTCTCTAACTCTTCCTATAGGAAGCTACTAAGGAAGCAAAACTATAAGGTTGATTGGTACTCCATAGTCTAAGGGAAGCACACTAACCCTAGGGCATCATGTATTATGTGTTAGTTTATAATAATTGGCTAAACACCAAAGATAGATTAATGAAATATCTAAATATCCCTAACCATTATGTTCTATGTAAGGAGGAGTTGGAGAACATATAACACTGATTCTTTAAATGTAGGCTATCTAGTAAATTATGGAAAGCATATATGACAACTAGAAAATTGACAGTCGGAAGCACTATATAACTCGTATAGAATGAAAGGAATAAAAGGATTATTCAAAGAGAAGGGAAGAGCATTTATTTACAAGAACTGATTAGGCTAATCAAAGAATAAATTGTTACACACCTACTTCACTTAGGCTATGTTTGGTTGCACGTAAGGTTTTTAACGACATGGAATGAAATGATATATAATGGAATAGAATGTAAATGGATGTAATATTAGAAAATTGTTGTTTGGGAGGGATAGAAAGGTTCATAATGTAATATAGTGAAATGTTGTTTGGATGAAGGGTTTATAATATAATATAGTGTAAAGTTGTTTATCATTTTACATTCCATTCTAAACCTTCCAAATTGGAGGTCTTTCATTTTTACTGTTTAGGATATAATGGAATGTAATATGAAACTCTCCTCTTTCATCTCATTATATTCCATTCCATTAATAAACTCTCAACCAAACATAGCCTTAGAGTGCAGTAGTTAATTAGCCATAAGCTGGGTCCTATCCATAAATGAATCTCCAGAGATAGGAGATCAACGAATGTAGATGTAGGTGTCCATAAAAGGAGATCAATAACTTTGAAAGCATATGCAACCAAAGTAAATAAAGAACATGAAAGGCATACAGAGTTGGAAGGGTTATAGGATCTTACCAACCGATAATAAGTGCGGTTTTATAGTAGCATCACCTGAAATGATCAATTCCTGATCAAATAATAAAATGGAAAATGTGAAGAGTATTGTGCGTAAACGTTAATAAATTCAGAGTAAAAATAAAACAACAACAAGAACACCAAGATTTTTATACTGGTTCGGCAATGCCTACGTCCAGTTTGGAGACGACTGAATATTTCACTATAATCAAATGAGAGCATACAATAGTGTTTATCACTCAATTTCCCATAAGACCCAAATTAACCTAAGCTCACCACTCTTACTAGAAAGATATATATATATATATATATATATATATATATATATATATCCTCTCTCTCTCTCAAAACTTCTACTCTCTTTTATTTCTGGATTTTTTTTTACTATCTCACACGAAATCTTCTACTCTCCTCTCACACCAGAAACCTTATGCTCTCTCCTTCTCCTCCTTGTTGTTGCTTCTCTTTTATAGAAAATTCAATGGGTGTGAAAGCCAGCTGCATCACCGAAATCCACCGAAAAAACAAGCCACCATTCTTGACTTCAACAATCACCGAAAGCAAGGTACAATTTCTAACTCTGAGAAGTGGAGATTTCTGACTTTGAGAAGCTAAGATCTGACTTTGAGAAGCTGAGATTTCTGACTTTGAGACAATATTCAACAAAGAGGTTAATCAGATAAGAGACTAGGAGGTATATGAGACAGAGGGGAGAAATCGCTTGAAGGTCCTAAATGAATCAATGTACGCATATGTTAACAAATGCAAACAAATATTAGGGTGGGGAGGTAGAAGAATCTTAGTGAATGAGGAGTCCCTCTGATTCAACAAGATTAGGAATCGTCATCTTCTATTCAGCCTGGCATACTTCAAATTGCAAATCCATCACAAAAAGGTACAACTATGAGATAACCATAGGAGGTGATGCTCGAGTAATAGAAGGGATGAAAGATGTATTTTATTTTATGTGGTGAAATGTTTAATTGAGGGAATCCCTCTTTGTGTCCTTATGGACATGTGTATTATCCTAATATATATTACACTTTCTCTCCATTCTTATTAATTTAATTATATTTTTAACTTCTAAAATAAAAGATTTAAGAACGGTAGGTACTTGAATATATGTCAATGCACTAAATATTATCACATAAATTAGCTTATAAAACTAAATGAATGGTGTAGAGATGACAATTTCAAAATAAAAGATGACCAAAAAAAAGAAATTCTATGGAGAAAAATAGAAATATGTTATGTAAAACTTATGGAGATTGATATTTTTTTTATAAAATCTAAAATTTTAGAACAATTATATGTTATATTATGTATAGATAAGAATAGGATTACGTTACATGACTTTTGACATAAACATTTATAACTTTCTACATAAATATAAATATAGTTATAGTTGAAATAATTTAGAAGTTAATATGTTTAATTTAATTTTTAGTTCTAATTAATATTTAAAAGAAAAAAAATTATATACTCCTTAACATGTTCATTTAAAAAATAGTTGATAGTAGTAATATTGTTGGATCCCGTCTCCGGAACCCAACTCTTGAACCATAAACTTGAATACATGATCATATTGTCTTGAAGGGTTATC
>JAOQMQ010000008.1:13803313-13832986 GCA_027563845.1 Erythroxylum subrotundum
GTGAACTTAAGTCCGATTTGAGGTGTAATTAGTGGTGAGGAATCACTCCCTCGTGAGATGCGCGTCCAGATGTCACGTAGGACGTCAGACACGTGTCACACCAGGGAGGGGTTCCAACACATTTCATCGAATAATTCATATGCAAATCAAATTCATCTCTAACTAATAACAAAACCACTATATTTTTCTATTATTCACCAACATAAACACGTTGAAACAAAAAATGAATCGATCACAGTTGAAAAATGCATAATACTCAAATCACATCAACAAAATTGACAATCATATAAGCATTTAACAACAAAATTTCTTGCAGAAAAAATAAACTCAAGAGCAAAGCATGGACGACTAACCTCAATAGATGATTAACTGTACACGATGGAAGAAAAGCTGAAGAAGACGAATGCCGGTGATTAAGAAAGAAGATGAACAACAGTGATTAATGAAGAAAACAAAGAAAAAATAAGCAGGGAAGGAATGGGGGCTTCGGCTATAGGTTTAAGTTTAAAGGAAAACGACATCAATTGGTGTTAAACCAAATGATGTCGTTTTCCTTTAATTAAAAATGTTGAAGCCGAAGACCCAAACGACGTCGTTTAATTTTAAATTTTATTAACAAAATAATAGTTTTGTTGGTAATTTACCGATGGACATTTCTTCTGTCAGTAAACCCACCAATGATTATTTTTACCGCCAACCATTACCGCCTATTTTTACGACCGCCTTCACTATTCTGTCGATAAATTTTGTCGGTAAAATTTCACGAATAAATTCCCTCCACCTTTATGAACTAATTTTTTTCCGTTGCAAAATACCTTTTTTCGACAAATGTATCGACGGAAACTCAATTTCTGTCACTAAATTACAACGAAATTTAGTCCATCAGTAATTTGTAATTTTCTTGTAGTGAATGAAAACCTAAAAATACATATAGGCTACAATTTTATAAGTATTTATCATATAAAACTAACACTTTTAATTTCCATAATAAGAAATGCAATTTTATAATAATTATGGATTTATACAAAAAAATTGAGACAATATTTGTTAAGTAGTCTTAAAAGAATATACGTTAAAAAGGGTTTAAGAACTAACTCTTAAGGATCCAAGTTTATACGAGTACCTGAAACATTTTAATTTTTTTATTCTTTGGGTTATACTATATTGGTCGATTACTGTTACTATTGCTAGACATTGTAACTGATAATTTTGTTTTCAATGACTTTTTTTAAAAGGTTACTCTTCACTCGCAACAAAGAAGATGTAGCATAGAGGGTTTCTCTTCACCTATTTTGGGAAGAAGCTATTACATTTCTAAGCTTAGGGAATGTACGTAGGCCAAGGATTATTTGACCAAGTTATTATCCCTCTTTCCCTACTCTATTTTGTCATTAGTATGTTTGTTTTATGAATTTTTATATTAATTTTGTATAATTATTCATCAGATTAAGCAATTCATTCATTAATTTAGAAATATAGTAAAAAGTGAACATACATAATTCACCTTCCTCTCTTGTGCTATATGGGAACCAACAAATATAATACAATTATCTTTAGAAAAAATTTATGGCATAACCTTTGTCAACTAATTGACCCACACTAAGAAGATTTTGATCCAAACTTGACACAGATGCACATTAGTAATTAACTTAATACCTGAATATGTTTTGCTAATAATTGTTCTTTCCTTTCCTTGCTATGCATGCTCCATTTTACCTTTTAACCTTTTTTGGCATTTGGCAACTCCTATCAAGGACCTTGAAAATGGATTCATCACGAGCCATTTGACATTTGTAACTTGAATCTGTAAGTTGCTCCATGTAGTTATTGAAGTTAGACATTACAAATACTATGAATAAGGTCTCTTCTTCATGTTTCCTTTTTCAACATTTTCAAGTTGTTCGTATGCTTTATCTCTTATGTATCGTTTGAACCAATAATACCTTAGTGGATGATTGCTTTCTTTTTTTGCAATATTTGTAAGGTACAAATTTTCCCTTCTTGCTTCCATTATGATGTTGTCCTTGTCCTTTTTGGGTTTTCTTTTTTCCAACTTTGTTCCTTTCTTTTACTTGGCTTGTTCTATTTTAGTTGAGAGTTAATTTATCCTTGGATGCCTTAATTTATCCTTGGGTGCCCGTTTAACAACTTCTTTTTCTTACCTTTGAAGCCATCTTTGTTCATAATCTTGAAGATATAATTTACAAGGCCTATCAATGTGAACTATGACATATTATTAGACTCCTGAAAGGCTAAGATTTTGGGCGCAAAATTTAAGAGAAACTTACAAGGACTTTACCAATAACTCTTTTTTCTTCCAAGTAGCCTTAATTGATTTACAATCTTCATGAGTTCGTCACTAAACTCTTTGACGAATTCACATTCTTAGATCTTCAATAGCTCAAAGTCCCTCCAAAGGTTAGTAATGTATTGTTGTCTAGTTCTATCTAACTCTTGAAACTCTTCATGTTGTTCCAAAATTCTTCCGGATCTCATAATTCATAATTCTTGCAAAAATGGCCTCTAAAGTTAAAGCATGCATGGCTACAAGTGCCTGATACGTCTTTTCCTTTTCCTTATTATGATTCTTTAACTGATTGACTATTGGGTTATATAGACATAGTGGTTTCAATTCACCACTTTTTAAAGGTCATAAACTCTTAAAGTCATAAACTCTTAAAGTAAGCCTTTATCGTGTCAGTCCATATGACATAGTTGTCATTATTAAACATGGGAAGAGAAGTTATAGAGAAACTTGTTGAAATCAGTATTGTACTAGATCTAGACATCCTTGGTTTCTGTGTGCATTATTTAGGAACAAGAGTTGATATTTTGTCTTAATTTTTACTTAAACAAACGTTTAAGATCCTTATACCTCTAATATCATGTCAAAAATGATATAAATTATGTGTTTAGAATAGAATTGGAACCTTAACATACGAAGAGGAAGAACAAGTTAATAGCAACCTTGTATTTTTAGTCAAAGACGTAGTTTTTCATTACAAAATCATGCATATATACATAAGGGTTAATATATGACATATCTGGCCACTCTCTTGTCACATTCAACATGAATTTTAGCCAAATAAACAAACAAAAATCACCTGCATGCTTATGTTGTATTAACAATATAAAAAGTTCAATTATTCCTGAATAATTGGTAACCAAGATATAAATTCTTAGTCTAATGGTTACAATAACTTGATAACTAGCCCATCTTGTAAAAGCGTGGGGCAATCGGGATTTTACCTGTAGGTGGAGAATTAATTGGGCCCTCGATGATGAGGTGCGCCTGCTTGACTCGCCTGTGGAATGGTGCACCAATTGGGCCTTTGAAGAGGTGTGCCCGCTTGGCCCGTCTACGAGATTTTCTCGAATCTAAAAAAAAAAAGTTACTAGTGAACTAAATTAATTTATTCAAACATATTATGACATGACTCACTTGGATTTTTTCAAGTCATAATGTCAATTTCACTAAATATTATTATCGGTATAGTTCATCAGCATAAACACGGTTTGACACAAAATCATATTCCTCTTTGAACACATTAAAGTGCATACATGATATAAGACACAAACATGTATATATTGGTATTCTTCTCTTAAAGAAAACATGAACACACGACATAGAAAACTTATATGTCTTTGCCCATATTCTTATCTAAAACTAAATATGCAACAAACTACCTACAATACGAATGTGACTGAGTTCATATTCCTTTCTAGAATTATGAAAAATAAATTGAATTAAAATTGAAGGATCGATACCTTAATGTTTCAAGATAAAATATCAATTTAAGGAACATGTAAGGAAAGTACTCAGTTTTAGTTGATTAAAACATATAGTCGTGGGATACTATTAGACGTGGCTTATAATTAAGCCACCGATTGGGAAAACTCATGCTTGATTCCACTTTCTCAGGAAAACCAAGTCTTTTCGTTTGGAATAAAGGTGACGATAACTAGTTTGGCCGGGGCTTGAATCCTTTCCAGGGTACGAGCATCTGGCCAGCTAATTTGCTGGTTTGTGCTAAGAATATTAGGTAGAATCATATGCCATAACGTGTTGACATAGCCAAAAGAAAAAGAAAAGGAAATGTATGGAGAGGTTAATGTGTTTCAGAGAACATAAGATTTGGCACAATCTCGAAATCATGCACTAGCCTTGAGGCCTCAAAATCGTTTAAGGTAATGACAATTTAGTTAGGGCTGGGTATAACAGGAAATGCTTTCATATGCAATCTATCAATACCTGGATAAGGCCTTTTGGGATGAAGATTACATGAAATTAGAACTAAGTAGGCCATTGGAAAAGAGAACCAAATTATGCACACAACATAGAAAAAGAGAAGAGACAGCATGTTTGTATCATACGCCACTTGTCCTAAGTGTACTTGCCCATTTGTGTCTCTGTAAAGTCGAAAATGGGAGTGCGGTTTGTTAGAACATGTAACAGGAGTAGGACCAGAGCTTGAAGGAAAGGATAATAATTAATAACCACTAACTTCGTAGACTCCAAAATTTTCTGTACAATTTTTATAATATTTTATTATGTTCAGTAAATTTCAGTCCTTCATTTATGCGGATTCTATATTTATTTATGTGAAACCCACGTAAAATTCGCATAAATAAATAACTGAAATTTATTAAATACAATAAAATACCATAAAATTAAACATAATATCTCGTTCAAAACCTCGTGTCATGAGAGCACTTTTCGACACCGTAGCCACTTAATAACATCAATGACGTAAAAAGAAACAAGCAGAAACGGAGGAGTTGGATTCGGTAGAGAAAAATGCTCCTCTCCTCTCTCTTTCTATCAATCTCGCTATCGAACTTTTTTTTTTTTTAAGTCTTGCTTTTGAACGAAGGCAATCACATGACACCCCTGAAATCTCTGTTTTGAATTCATCTTTCTATCCCAGAAAGAGCCGTGAAAATCTCGTTTCTGGCTTCTCCTTCTCTTTTAGCTACATGCACCGGTCCTGCATTTCATCGAACTCCTTGACTTTCTTCTGTGTTTGAGATTTTCTGTTGATAACTCTCCTGCCTTCTCCATGACCCAGTTCACTAGTTTTGTTCTTTTTCTTCCTTTCCTCATGGAAAAGCTCTCATGATGGATTGCTTGCATTTAACTTGCTTTCTCTGTTCTTTCTTGCAAAAAATTGTTGTCTCGTTTTTGCTTCCGTGACTCGATCGTTTGTCCTTGCTTTGGCCACCTCATGAAAACCGATTTTTCATGCTCATTACACCATAGGCCCCATGTTTCTGAATCAGTTCATGCACTTTCTGAAATCAATACATACACCCAGAAGGAAAGCTCCTTCTGATTGTTTGTTTTGACACAAAAACTTGAACACAATTAACCCATGTCACAGAAAGTTCTAAGGTGAGATTATAAAGCCCTTCTTCAATGGCGACTTCATGTTTCCATGCATTACGGTTTCGAAGATCTAAGAGCAAGACGGTGTCAATCCTGTCTTCGTGGAAAACACAGTTGAATTTTGACTTGGAGAACATGGAGAGGAAGAGATTTGACAGTTTAGAATCATGGTCTATGATTTTGGAATCTGAGAATGGTGAGGCCTGGGATGTTTCAAAGGAGGATCAAGAGGAATGGACAGCTGATCTTTCGCAACTGTTTATAGGTAACAAGTTTGCCTCAGGGGCCCATAGTAGGATTTACCGTGGAATTTATAAGCAGAGAGCTGTTGCAGTGAAAATGGTGAGGATTCCAAACCAGGAGGAGGAGACTAGAGCTTTGCTTGAACAACAATTTAAGTCTGAAGTTGCATTCCTTTCGCGCCTCTTTCATCCCAATATAGTGCAGGTAAATTATTTCTTTATTAAGATTGAAATGCAAGAAATTTAGTCTTCTGTTTATATGTTGGACGCATTTTGATTAAGTCAGTTATACATAATAGAGAAGAAAAAGGTTCCACTGGCTGCCTGGAAGTTTGTTTCCATTTGTTGCTAATGAATGCTTGTTTACGGGATTTATGAGACTAGTGCATCTGAAAATTGAACTGGGATAAGAACACAATTCTACCAATTACCTTGATCTGTCCGGTAGGTCACCATGTAGACAAAGCATGACGATCCAAATTATTGATGGACTTAAAGTTTTATGGTTTCAGTTCATTGCAGCTTGTAAAAAGCCACCAGTGTACTGTATCATCACAGAATATATGTCTCAAGGAACACTAAGGATGTATCTGAACAAGAAAGAACCGTACTCTCTTTCAACACAAACAGTACTGAGGTTAGCGCTTGATATCTCAAGAGGAATGGAGTATCTTCATTCTCAAGGTGTGATCCACAGAGACCTAAAATCAAATAATTTGCTTCTAAACGAAGAAATGAGGGTAGAAGTGGCAGATTTCGGAACATCGTGTCTAGAAACGCAGTGCCGAGAGAGCAAAGGCAACATGGGAACATACCGGTGGATGGCACCTGAAATGATAAAGGAGAAAGCGTACACAAGAAAAGTAGATGTATATAGTTTTGGGATAGTAATGTGGGAGCTGACGACAGCGTTGCTTCCGTTTCAAGGAATGACCCCTGTGCAGGCTGCATTTGCAGTGGCTGAGAAGGTAATTGCTGCTTGGTTGCTTGGTTGTTTGGTTGAATGACATCAAGTGTAATAAATGAGTATATTCTTTGGCAGAATGAACGCCCTCCATTACCTGCTAGTTGTCAGCCCGCACTTGCGAGCTTGATAAAAAGGTGCTGGGCAGCTAACCCATCCAAGCGGCCAGATTTCAGCTCCATTGTTTCTGCATTGGAGAAGTACGATCAATGCGTTAGAGAAGGCCTTCCTCTCACTTCTCACTCTACCCTAGTCACCCCAAATCTCATTCTTGAGCGCTTCAAAGGTTGTGTTTCCATCAGCTCATCATCCATACCTGTTCATGCCTAGCTTATTAGACAACAAAAAACACGGAAGAGCCGAAAGAAATAGAGGCTAAACAATTTTCTGTGTTATTAGATAAATTGCTATCCTATTCCTACCTTGGAAATAAGAGTCATACATAACACAAATACAAGCACTGGTTGTTTCTGTCAGCTCTCGTTCATTCCAAGTCACTTCTCCACAGTTGCCATTGTAGGCTCTAGTAATTGACCCCCAATAGGCCCATCCCGCTCCCAGGCTACAGCTCTTTTAGCTTGGGACTGATGCTGATGATTGAGACTTCCATCTCTAACTTGTCCTAATGCCACCATTTCCCAACCTAAATTATCAATTCTCACTCAAATCCTACGGAGTCAAATCGTAGACCATAAGATCAAATATAATAACTTTGGAACTAAGAAGAATAAAGTAATCAGCTATAGTGATTCGTGCATCAACAAGATGTAAAATGTGATTCGGAAATTAACAGGTTAATAAATAGTCTGCCGTATCTGTATGACTTCAACTTTTCTGCTTCAAACGGTCAAGTACGGCAGCTTTTTGCGTGTTGATAATGACTGAAAGGCAAGGCAGCTGACTAGCTGAGCATTTGTGCGTTTTTCTTGGATATAACAAATTAGAGAGAAGCGGAGTTCTTTTTTTGATTCCTGACTCGTTCAAACGATTGAAAGAGTCAATTTGCTTCTTGTTTGGTTTTCGCTCTCTCTCCTTTTTCACTCCTTTCACTTCCAGCCAATGATACCACCACACTTCATTAGAAGGACTTGCGTTGCTCAACGACTCCTACTCCCTCCCCTGCATGATAGCAACTAAACGACTCCTACTCCTTCCCTGCATGATAGCAACTAGCTATACATACAAGAGTCAAAGCTTACTTGCTTGGCTTGAATTTAATACAAAACTTGACCTTTTCCAAACCGCATTTGATTGGTGCGTTGGCTCAATGTATCTATGAGTAAGTTGAGATCAAAAATTGATTAGAGCAATGGAGTTGAAAGACGAGATCTTGAAGTGAGATATAAAAATAGAATAATCAGGTGTTAGAGCACAGTGCGTATCCACCCATGCAGATTCAAAGATTAGATTTCTTAAAGTCTGAGCGGAAACATTAAACAAGAAAAAGTTTGGGGCAAGTGTAGAAGGGCACACCGCACATGTGTTCATCGAGGTTGGCGAGGCGAGACAACCTCCAGCCGTACTTTTTTTCTCAGCACAAGACAAGCACATAGAGCATTCCAAGAAAAAGATGTCCTTTTCTTAGGACATTAGAATGTACTTGCTCTAAAAGCAGATGAGGCAAGCATAGTGATTTTTGCGGAGATTAGCCGGTGAATACAGTAAGAAAATATAAACGGAAAATGACGGGTGATGGGGAACAAGAAGACAAGCAGATTAAAGCTGGAACTGAATTGGTGGGTGCTGCGTCAAAAGAAAAAACTGTGTCTAAAATCTAAATCAGTGCTGAGTGATGACTGCTTCATCACTATTAATAAACTCAGTGGATTCTTGTTTTATTCATTTTTATCAATGACTAAAATATTATTTTTACACCATCTTTTAACATTTTTTTTATTTTTAAATTGGTTAGGCGAGATTTTTTTCTTTTTTCTTAATAAAATTTAAAATTACAAATAAATATGAAAAATAAAGTGGGTCAATATTAATTAAACAAAAATATTATTTCAGCAAACTAAAAAGAATATTGTGCCACTTAAAAGGTAACATTTAAATTTATACATTTTAAGTTTGTTTTTCAGTGCTTATACTCAAAGACTCTCCGTTTTGTAAGGTTAACAAAAAAAAAAGAGGAGGTTGATAACATACGGATCATCATCACAGAACACATTGCAGTGAACCCCAAGAACAAGAAGAAAGAAAAACAAAAACTAATTAAAGATAATATTGAGCATACACATCTGCCTTGTGTGATATATAATCATATATCAATAGAGAGAGCTGAAAGATCTAGCAACAGACATGGATCAGAATTCATGCAATAATCTGTTTTTACTTTTTATAGCTACGGAGAAACTACCAGCCTCCTAGATTCTCTACAAGATATTTACTTACAGAACTGCTTCCTGGAAAACAAACCCTGGAAAAAAGGTAAACAGACACATGTTATTTATAGTCGCAAGTCGCAACCCCTAAGTTCCGACAACCGTTTTTCACTTACCGGCAACGTTCACTAACCCAACACTCCCCATAACGTCTCCCCAATGAAACTCACTAACCTCCTCACCGACCCTTTTTCCGTTGCCTCCTCATCGCCCCTACCACAGTCGCTGCAACTTTTCCTCTCCTTGGGGGAATCAGATTGATCGCCGCCCGACTTATATTTCGGGCCAGAGCTCTTCGACAACCCTTGATCACGACCCCCGTTCGTCCCCTTCCTCTTCCTGTCCTTTCTGTTGTTCTTGTTGCTACCCATATGCTTTCTCTGTGCCAACAAGCTATCCTCAAAAGCATCGATGATCTCGTGTATGAGGTGGCGGTTGGGAGACGAGTCCCATCGAACCCAGTAGCTCATATAGCACCTGAAACAGTCGCAGTAGAACAACGGAGGATGGTCGCTGCCAATCTTCCTACGAACCACGGTCTTTGGGCTGCTAGGAGTAGTGGACTTGCGGAGAGGCGATGATGATGATGATAAATTTCTGGTCATGTTATTCTGAACCGTGTTGGAGGCTGAGGAAGAGATGAGATAGGCCAACACCTCTCTGTCCTCCAGAGACAAGGTGGAGGCAAGAGTGAGGATGGCGGCTGGGAGGAAGGAGAGATGGTCGGAGATGGTGGGTGGTGAAGGGTGTATGGCCCCTCTACGGCATAGCTTCTTCATGGTGCTGTTGATCTTGCTAACAGTCTGTGATGAAAGATTCTTCAACGGCGAGACTGTTAGATGAGACGGAGAGAGAGAGAGAGAGAAAGAGGGCGGGGGGCGGTGGATGTGATGACGATGAATTAAAGATGCTAAATTATGGCATGGTATATAACATAGGGTGAGTGATGGGAATGGGAAGCT
Organism: Erythroxylum subrotundum; assembly: GCA_027563845.1. NCBI lineage: Eukaryota > Viridiplantae > Streptophyta > Magnoliopsida > Malpighiales > Erythroxylaceae > Erythroxylum > Erythroxylum subrotundum. The sequence continues at coordinate 13,813,252 of JAOQMQ010000008.1, forward strand.
AATTTATATATATTTTAAATATCTAACTATATTATAAATCAGACCGGAACTGGTTCAGTTCGGACTCGGACTGAGTGTGGTCCACAGGTGTAGCAGTAGGAGTAGTGTGACATCTTTTTGGTCTTGTAATTATAAAGTCATCGGTGACTCTTTACTTTCTACTGAATGTTATCATATTGATGTAAGGATCTGATATTTTCTATTTTCTAAAATTAAATTAGACCAAGTAGTTATTTGTTTTTTCATGACAACTCAACCTATGTTTTTCTATTTTCTAAAATTAAATTAGACCAAGTAGTTATTTGTTTTTTCATGACAACTCAACCTATGTTTTTCTATTTTCTAAAATTAAATTAGACCAAGTAGTTATTTGTTTTTTCATGACAACTCAACCTATGTTTAAAACGTAAGATCTCCGCTGCAGTCAAACAACTTTGTCATATAATACCGTGAAGGAAGGGGCCAAATTTGATTGATTGGGCAAATTTTAAAATTAACATAAACTAAAGTAAAAATAAAACCAAAAACAATTCTCTTTTTTTGTCATATGGAATAGTTATAGAAGTCTCCTTCATTTAGATTCAACTTTTTTTCTTTAATTACAATATAAATATGACCTTATAGGCAAAATATAATGAAGAAGTTTTGTATGTATTAAGTTAAGAGACCCTTTAATTCTACTTTTTTTAATAGAAACAAAATTATATTTTTTATATTTTTATTACTGATAATAATTAAACATTAAATAAATTTATTTTATCTCTTATATAATTTTTTTTTTAGGGAACTCATATAATATTTTTAATAAATTACTAATAAAATCATTTCATTTTATTAATAATAATTTAAATATTACATTTTTACTAAATTATTAACTCAAAACTTATTTGAAATTTATATATTTTAAAGATTTTTAATTTTAATTTATTAATAATAATTTAGTTTTAATTCATTTAATTTAATTTCAAAATTTAAATAAAATTACAGTATTCATAATTGTCTTTAATAATTAATTTTAATTAAAAATTTTAATTCTTACCAAAAACTAATATATTAAATAATTAAGTAATATAGATTTAGTTAATAGTAAATCAGGTTATAAAAAAACATAATTTTTTAAACGAGAAAGAAACTACAACTAAAACTAAAAACAAGATTCAAATACTCAAACAACCAATTAAAACTTTTACTAAATTTGAAAAGAAAAATAAAAATAGAAACATAAAACCCTAAATTCACCATATATACTAAATAGATTTGAGCACCACGAGTAAGAGAAAAGATAAAGGCAAGATCACATATACAACACGAGGAATCCGGTACACTTCTAACGACCTGGTCGTTGGTTGAAGGACCGTTTTCCTGTGTAACACACTGACAAGAGAGTTCTCGTTGTCTCTTGATTAGTTCTCCAATTCTGATGCCAAGAAAAACTGGGATGACAAACAGAAGTGTATGATTATGATGACAAACAGATGAAAGTAAATACATATATATATCATGAATTCAATAGCTTCATGGCAATGCTATTCCACAATCTTTGTATTCCCACTGCCCGGCATTCCCAAGAAATACACTCGGGAGCTCAACAGAATAATCTTTATAATTTAGAAGCCTCTAAGAAGTGGTTGGCAAACGAGCCTTGATCCATGATTCAAGGTATTGCAACTCTTCATTGTTAATTGAATGGCCAAGACCCGGATAAGCCTGAAGAGTTGTGGATACACTCAAAATTTTAAGCTTTTTGCTCACAAAATGACAACTAAAGGAGCATTTAGGATAAAGTTGGATAGTACCTTAAACTCCGAACTTATACCAGCTTGTTCAAGGAAAGGGGGCCCTGCTTGTCCCGCTTCAAACAACACTGTTCTGTCAGCCATTCCATGCAACCACAAAATAGGGGTCTGCTCGAAACCTCAGATCTCAAACCATTAAACCATGAAAAACACCTCATGACATCAAAGTAGTAGTTGCTCCTGAGTAGAGAAGCTGATACAAGAGGCCTATCCAACTTAATAAATAAGGTACCTTCTTTGCCTCTTGAGTAATCTGGCCCACAATGGAAGAATTAAAAGGAACCCACCCACTGAAGACTGCACCTCCTCCCAGAGTTTTCGGGTACAGCAGAACACTAGCCAAGGTCAACGCACCTGCCACACCCAGTAAGAACTAAAAAGCAGAAAATGAAATTCATATTCTATGTTTTGTCACAGTCGCACAGAGAGAGAGACAGAAACCTCCTTGACTAAATCCGCACACAAATACGTTGTCAGCATCTGTCCCAGTGGCTATTTCCTTGTCTATCATTGCATGAACTTTCTGGACTGTTTTAAGCAAACTGCTTTCATCCTTTGGAGATTCCTAATACTCATTTAACATACAAAATTAGTATGGACAATCGATCTCAAAAGAACTTACATTCTTGTTTAGGTAATTAAAACAAAGATAGGCATCTTCCAGCCATTAGAGAATGACCGAATGGCATTGTAAGCTGAAAAAACTGAAGTCAGCAATTCTTTCATGCTACAAAATCAAGGGATAAGGTGTTGTGATAGGGAAACACGAGTATGTTGTGTTAATACTACCTCATACATTGAATATCGCTCTCAACTAAAGGCAAAAATGTAAAGAAAGCAGCAACATGGAAGAAACAATAATGAGAGTGAACTCATAAATTAGAACTCTACAAATATAAAAAAAAACATCAAGGGCAACTTGATAGATAAGAGAGGACACCTTGTACCGCACTCATTATACTAGTACAGAACATAATATCATACTGCATGCAGGCAAGGAAACATCTTTAAAATTATTAGTGGATGGGTCAATGTGTGAGAGCATACAAATAAGAAGGGAACACAAAATTGATACCAAACAAGGACGATGAAGGACTGTATGCCATCACTTGACAAAAGATAAAGAAAAATGTAAAACTATCTGTTGTGTATGAGAATTTTGGAATTTTGGGATGGAGACGAGTGTTTCTTGGAAGTCTTTTGAGTAGACATGCTCTAAGATATAGGCATAACCCATAACCTAGGATGTGTTTCTTCTAGAAAATGAAGGTGAAAGTACGGATTGAATACAAAGGCATGTTGGTTGGCAGAGGTGTTTTCGAAGGAAGACATGGTCTAGGATACGACGAAGTCACATGCATGGAGAAAGCAAAAAGATTCATGATTTGTGGCACCACAACTTTGTGCACAACTGTGCCATATTTCATGTATCAATGTTTGGAGAAGTAGGAGGATCCACGGTTTGGGAACATAGGCGTGTCAAAAACTCATGTCATATTGTGGAAAGAGACGATAAGATTTACGGTAAGGGGCATGACCGCCTCTGTGAAAGTCTAGAATGGCGGTTTTGGTGGATTTTAAACTTTGGAAATATTCTAAGACCCACTAGAGTTGTGATTAAATTAGGTTGAGTTTGGTAAAGAGACTATCTGAGTAAAATTATTACAATTAGAGTTTCATATATATACATGTGTGTGTGTGTGTGTGTGTGTGTCATAAACCTAGTTTGCTCTAACCATCATTATAATTATTCAATAAAGAATCAACTACTCTTAGCTCCCAAAGTCGTAGGCACCCCTAATTAGTCAAACTTCATTAAAACTTCTTATGATCTTTCTTTCATTATTCTTTATTCTTGCTATCTATTTTCTTAGCAATTAATCTCATAGTATCATTAAAGCAACAATGATTTAAATTACAAAGTTTAAAGTGGGAAAGTTCAATGAAACCAGGAATTTCGGATTACAACAATGGAGAGTGAAGGAATTTGTTGGCATCAAAGCATATTGAAGGGGTTGCAAAAAAATAAGCCAAACGTTATGGATGAACTTGAATGGCAGGAGTTACAAATGCGAGTAGCTGGAACCATACGACTTTGTTTGGCAAACATGGTTATGTATGCATCTCTTGTGGAGATATGAAAGAAACTAAAGAGTCAATACATCTCCATGTCTCTCACAAATAATGTGTTCAACCAAATAGTCAATGACCTATTGATGCTTGAGACAACTATTGTGGATGAGGAAAAAGCAATGATTCCACTTTGTTCCTTGTCTCTTTCATGTGAAAATTTGTTGAGTATGCTCATATAGGAGTTGGTGCAGTTTCTCAAAGGGAAAAGGCCTACAGAGTGCAAGTAGATATACAAGAGGAAGCGAACAATAGCAGAAAAAGAAGTAAAAAAGTTCAAGCCTCGACGAGGTACTCCAACAAAAGGAAATTGATTATGATAAAATCTTTTCTTTTGGTGGTCCGTCATATTTCCATCAGGATTTTGGTGACGATTAAAACAGATGGATATGAAGACAATTTTTCTTTATGATGACTTGGAAGAACAAATTTACATGGAACCTGATGGATTTAGTCAACTTGAAAATGTGCAACTAGTATGTAAATTGAAGAACTTTATATATTGAGATAGCCTCCACAGTAACAATATAAAAGCTTTGGCTCTCATATGACCTGAATTGGCTACAAGATATGAAAGTATGATTGTTATCCCTAGTAAAAGTATAGAAGGTTTGGCTCTTATATCATTTGAATTGGCTACAAGATATGAAAGTATGATTGTTGTGTATACGTTAAGATTCTTAATAATAGATAATTTAGTTTCATGCTACTATATGTGGATGATATGCTAAATGTTGCAAATGTGTAATCATAATATGAATGAACTAAATACCTTGTTGGGAAAGGAATTTGAGATAAAGAATTTCGATGTTGTCAAAAAACTATTAAGAATGGAGATTCAAAGGGATAGAAGCTCTAGAAAATTGTAGTTATCTCAATCCATCTACATTGAGAAGATGTTGGACAAATTTAGAACGAGCAAGGCTAAACTTGTGAGTACTCCATTGGCAAATCACTTCAAACTTTTTTTAGACCAATGTTCGAAAATAGATGCATAGGTTGATGATATGCCTAAGGTATTATATGCTAGCGGTAGTAGATGTTTAATGTATGCAATGTTTGTACGAGGTAAAATTTGGCTCACGCCATTGCTGAGGTTGGTAGGTACATACCGAAACTTGGCAAAAATAGTCAAGTGGATATTGAGGTCCTTAAGGGTTACGTTAAGCCATGGGATTAGGAATGGCAACTAGAGCGTAGCTCTACCCGAAGTCAACAAGTCAAGCTTGGGTTGATCGGACTTCTAGCTAGATCAAAAGCTTCAGAGGCCTAAAAGGATTGAACTCCCTCTATCTAAATGATGTCGTTTTAGTTTAATTGTCCAAAACAATGTCATTTTGGTTTGTAGGATTAAGAAACTAAAAATTAAAACGATGCCATTTTGGAGTAGTCCAAGCCTAGCCATTCATCCCAAGCTTGATTGAGCTTCAGACTGGACCCAACCATTAGGCAATGAGCATCTTACCAGGCTAGGCCAACAACAATCTCAGCTTAACCGGACCCATTGCCATCCTTATATGGTATTGTAATCAACAAGATGAATCTTCGATTGTGAGATATGAGAATCTGGACTATGTGAAAAATTTGGATAGTAAGAAGTCTTCTATAAAGTATGCCTTTACTCTTATAGAAAGGTCCATTTGTTGAAATCAACATTACAATCCATTGTTGCATTGTCTAGAACTAAAGTTGAATACATGACAATGGCTGAAATTGCTAAGGAAGTATTATGGCTTACAAAGCTAGTGAAAGAGTTGGGCATAAATTAAGGTGGATTTCAAATTCACTTGATAGTCAAAGTATCATTTATTTGGAAAAAAAAGTCAAGTATATCATGTAAGGACTAAGTACGTAGACATTAGATTTTAGAAGATCAAGGAGAAAACCGCATCTAGACAGATATTATTAGAAAAAGTTCACACTTCGGAGGATGTAGCTAACACATTAACAAAGTCGATTGTCATGGAGAAGTTCAACTATTACTTAGACTTGATTAATGTCTCAAGATATTAGACATGAATACAATCCAACCTATAAAGTGTATATTCACCAAGGTTGATAGATATTATTTTATAAGACCCATATACACAAACATAAAATCTTGGAGTTTTGAGGTGGACATGGACATTTCTTGGAAGCCTCTTGAGTGGACATGGTCTAAGACACGAGGGTGACCCAAGATATGTTTAAAACAAAGGTGAAGACACAAGGTGAATGAATGGAAGTGTTAGTTGGAGGAGGTGTTTATGAAAGAAGGCACGACATGAGACACAGTCGTACCAAATCCAATGCCATGTTCCAGAAACAGACAATGAAACTCATGGCCAGGGTATGACCATGTCCTAAACTGTGTTTGTGAAAGTTAACCTTATCTTAAAAGCATAGTTTCGGTGCACTTTAAATTCTGGAAATATTACAGGACCCACTAGAGTCATGGTTAAATTTGGTTGATTTCAGTAAATGGACTATTTGAATCAAATTGTACCAATTAAGGTTTTAATATATATATGTATACCTATTTTACTGTAACCATTAGTATAATAATTCAATAGAGAATCAATCACTCTTAATTCCCAAGGACATAAACAGAGTCAATTGGCTGAACCTCGTTAAAAAAATTTTGTGTTCTTATTTTCTATCTTTCATTATTCTCTTGCTATCTATTTTCTCAACACTATCATAGAGAAAAATAAACACTTTGTGGTTCTTTTTTTTTTTCGTTGCCAATATAAGTAAAAATAAGTTCGAAGTCTGTAATTCAATGCAATAAGACGAAAATCTAATGGATCAAGAAGAAGATGGCAAAATAAAGCTTAGATAAGAAAAGGATCAACTCACAGCTGTCACAGGGATCTCGTGGATATCAAACCATGAAGACATTACATAACCATCTACAAAAGACAAGCAATATTATTCCACAATGAATTTGACGAATACTGGCGTGTTATGATTTAAGTAGAAGTAATGTGCTCAATGGCATTTTGTCAACAATGAAACTAAGTAATCTTGAGACGAGTAGGGAAGGGGTGCGATAGATGAAGAAGAATAACATTATTCAACCTCTTCATCATTCACACCATAAATTAATCTCTGGAGGTGCATGAAAATTGCACTCACAAGTTGATGTACTAGTAATGTTTACTTAGTTTGGCTACCAAAAAAAGCCAGCAGTTGTGTCAGTTTCTAATTGATTTCTTCTAATTATCTTTTTCTTTTCATCATTACTGGAATACTATGAATAACAAGTGAAAAACAGCATATTCCAGATTTTACACTCTCTGTGCCACCTATCCGAGCTCCCATCGAAATTTCCAGCATTCCATTTTAGTAATCACAATCCGTAAAATCAACACATTTTACTTGCAAGAACCAGCATTCACTCCAATGAATCACTTGGTTCACTTCCATTATCAGTTTTAAGATTCTAGTATAAACAACAGAAAAACCTTTACGTATCACAGACTAAACCCCATCTATAAACTCTTAAACTACAGCAAGAAGCCACCAAAACGGGAACTTTGAAAGTAAGATCATGTCAACGCTCGAATACGGAAACCCTTGAACGAGCATGACGTCAAAAGCACGCTCTTTACTAATAATTTTACTTGCAAGCAAGGAAAAGCAAAACCCAAAAAGCAACTGTAAAGCAATAAAAGATTGAATTTTTGAATGCATAACGAGAATGAACTTACGGTTGCAGGTGACCGGGCTATCAGGCGCAGAAGGGAAGGACCATTTGGTGTTTCTGAACTCGCGAGAAGTAAAGAGAGTCTTGATGGGTTCATTTGCAGGGCCGGAATCGCCCAACCCATGAAGCCAAAGAAAGAAGCTACGAGCCATGGTGTCTGATTTCGTGACGAGCGATGACTTTGGCCGCGAAAACAGGGTGAACGCAATGGTGCTACAAAGTGTCACTGCCAAGATTACCATTGGTTTTATAAGCACTCTCATAGCAGATGTCTATGCTACAGGTTCACCAAATTAGAGAAATGCAGACAAAATGACTTCAACTACCCCTCCTGTCTCGACCAATCTGTACAAGTTTTATTAAAGAGAAAACTTGATGATTCTGAAATATTAGATCTCTTCTTTTGGTGCGTTCAGAGTTAATACTTCCAAACTGTTCTTTCCAAATAACTCTCACCTTTTGAGCGTGTTCATAATTATACAGGGGGGCAGTGCCTAAACTGATATACGTTATGCCTAGCTTGACGATTTTAATCAAAATGAGCCAAGGTTGATCGGAATACACAAGCATGAGGTTAAAATGGGCACCAAAAGACCGTCTTCAGGAGAACAAAGAAAATCGTAATTCCCTTTCTTCATATCTTCCAACCATTAACAAATTGTTTGATTGAGATAAACTTATGATCTCTTAATCAAATAAGATTATTCAGTTCATTCAACGGCTAACAGCAATATAAAGTAAAATTAAAAACAGAACTGCTGTTTGTTGCTGTAAGTGGAGTGCACAGACGAGAAGCTAGCGATAAGCTTATATTGAGTGATCCAATTATGCAATTAGAATCAATCTGTGTAAGCAAAAGATCATAACTTTCTTAAGGATATGGATGCTTGAATCTAGCTTTTCTAAAACAAAAAAGAAAAAAAAAATCACAACTGCAGCTCAATCCAAGCAAATATTAGGAACTAGTGCAGTCTAAAGTGCATCAAATGAGCTAAAAGGCTAAGACTGGATGGAACTCATCCGTGAGCTACATAGAATCATCAATTCTTGGTTTGATAAGGTCTCAGTTTCTGGAGAAAGAGGTGCAAATGCTCTCTCTGTATCTTAACTTCGTTCCCAAGTAATGACACATTTAGCAATGTATGAGCATCAAAACTCAAAAGTTTGCTGTCAACGTTCTCAACAGTCCCATATTTTCATTTATCAAAAAAAGTTCCATATTTTCCTTCAGTAGATTGGAGAATGAACCAAATTACACGAGACATTTCTGAAAGGATTTTACCACAATCTCACAGCCCAATAACTAGCATAATCGACAATTACATTATAAAATTCTTTATCTGCATGGCATGGCATTGGATTATCTATAGCATTATGTCCCCGTGGCTGTCTAACATTTCACCGAGCACACAGCTGATAATCCTAGAAAGCAAGAACTGCGGTGATATAATAATATAAAAAAGGTCCAAGCTGCCATGATTACTTTCAGAAAAACCACAAGAGATGCACCTGTGCTGATCAAAGATACTATAACCGGGGAAAGTGTAAAGAGAACATATCTTGAACTGAAAAACTCATCTAGTACCGTAACATCTAAAACTGAACTACTGCTCGGGTGCACTGAAACATATTTAATATTCTCAGCATAATAATCACCAGATACAAACTTGTTAAAGGAGCCTTAGGATTTTAGTATTGGGCAAAAATGACCTAATCCAATTTCCACAGAGAAGTTGGTTAAATATGATATGTGGTGGGTTCATGGTTACGCAATGTCACTAATCTTTAAAGAGTCCAGGTTTTATCCACTCAAATAATCTTCCAATCCTGCATAAATATCAAAAACAATCTTCAGCATCAAATGCAAAGGGAGAAATTTTATGGAGATGACACTAAAACTATAAGCACAATATCATACCAGACAAATCTCAGGCAAACAGGAAAGACAACTGGAAAAAGCAAATAGAAGAGGGAAGGTAAGGGGAGCGGGAAAGGGAGAGGGAGCAAGGATATGGGGTTGAGAGGTGGGCAGACCTTGTATCCTCGGAAGTGGCAAGGTTCAATGGGAAGCATGATACTTATCAATGGACTGCTGCATGAGATCCAACTGGGATATGACGTGCTCCAACTTGCTGCAACAGATTTCATTGGATATTCGAGAACTATAGTCGCTCTTCTCAAATGGACGGTATTCGCATGCACTCTTTATCTCATTCCGCAGGGTAAACTGGATATCCTGAATTTGTTTTTCCAAATATTAGCATCACCAACAAAGATACAGCATATCACAAATATAACATCACTGCTGCGATTATGTTCTCATAATCCAAAAAGCTTCTACGAGGCATTCAATCAAACTTACTTAGAAGTAAGAAGAGTTTTAAAGCTCAATCATGTAGTGTAGTGTTCAGAATACACAAATTTAGAAACTTTTTATAGCATAATAATTGCTCTAGTAGCAGAACTTAGAGGTAAACTGAAAACAACCATCCAGTGAAAACACATATATTAAAGAAAAGTATAGATAGGTCTGACCAAAGCAAATAACTTCGCTTAGCAAAAAGGAGAAGGAACACATCAGAGACCTTAATCATTTGCATAAAGTCACGGCAATGGTTGTTGATTGCTTCTGTCCTAGGACCAGTTGGATTTGCAAGTTCTTCCATTACACCTCCTGCAAGCTCCAGTACCCTCACGATTGTCTAGAGAGTTTACAAACCACCAATTAGATTCATACCCAGTACCCATTACCACCCAAAAACAAAAGAATTACTAACATTAAAACTTTAAACCTTTTCCACGTTCTGGAGTCGCTGCAACGATGATGTGTTCTGCATTTGAGAGTCCATTGTCGCTCTTCTCACCCTTTCGCTTACTTTGTAGTTCTACTCTTCTAGGGAAATAGTCGAATAGGGGACTGGATGTCCAGAAAACACTGTCGTTTAATGACGCTGGCATATAATATGTCTGTTTGCTGACATGGCAGGACACTATTGGTTAGAGTGGGGCTTGAAAAAATAATACCAACCACAGCTGAACAGAGCCGAATACCTGCCCTTCTTCCACATCTATAATTTCCTAGTATTTGCGTTTGCCGTAAAGGAGGAGGAAGAAAGGGGTTTGGAGAAGAGAAGTGATGGCTACTTCCAAGTTACAAGCTTTCTTGAATCACCCTGCTGGACCCAAAACCAGTTAATGTGCTCTGTATCTTTTTATCTAATGGTCAATGAGTTTACTTTCAATCTCTTGAGGAATCAATACGTCCTATGGTTAGGTTTCCTTGCGATTTCCGTGCCTTTTACTTCTAATTTCTTATAATTTAGTTTTTTATTTAGTTAATTGCTCTCCGATGCTTTAATAGGTGAAATAGATCCATTTGGCTGCTAATCTTCTTTTGGGCAATCGTTACTTCCTTTAAAGCCCTTGTCTTTGACTGTATTCTTTTTTTCTACTCTAGTTAATTTGTTCTTTGTTGTTTGTTATTACGTCATGTTACTGGATGTGGCTTTATTGGATAGATTCAAGAAATGGCTGAGATTCTGGGAACTAGTTTTGCTTTACTCCTTTATCTGGTTACTTGTTTCACATATATGAAGTTAGCTTTATGAATGATTTTTCAATCAACGAGCAGCTTCCTGGTACATTTTTCCAGGAGCCTGATGGTAAGCGTATTGGTAGAGGAGATTGATCATTGCTGGTGTTGCTGATGAAATCCTTGTCTTATTTTTTCTTTTTTGGTTTGATATGATTGCTGCCGCTATAAGCATGGCTAACTGAGCTCTTATTGTTTGCAGTTCACTTTTGGGCACCGGCCTTTAAATGGGGCATCAGCATTGCTAATGTTGCTGACTTTGCTAAACCACCTGAAAAAATTTCATATCCTCAACAAATAGGTATTTACTTGTACATTCTTTTTACTCAAATGCGTTCGTATGTTCTTTATGTTAGCCACAACATGCATCATATATTGGATAAGCCTGCTATTCTCTCTGCTGCCTTTACTGTCCACAGACAAATACTTGCTACCTGAACAGACAATTGTTATCCCGTTATTTATTTTAATTTTCGTCATTTCATGTGAGACTTACTTCTATCCTATATTTGTTTCTCCTTCCCTCATTCTTGTTGTATGATATGCAGCTGTTACATGTACTGGATTGATATGGTCACGCTACAGCTTGGTAATCACACCGGTAAGTGTAGATTATGAGTGAAGCGCATTTTGTGGATGTAAAATGAAAATACGGTAAAATATGCCTCTGTAAAGCAACTGCTCTGGCACCATTCCTTCATGACACTTGGGGTTCTTTTTCTATCTTGACCGTAATAATTACTGAAGCAACTGTAGCTTTGTAGATAATGTTACATGTATAATATAGAAATGGAAAATGAAGTGCAAAATCTTTTTATAGTGTTTAGTTGCGTGGTGAAGATAAAATCTTCTCATTCGTTTGTATCAACCCTGCTTCTATCAGTAGGCCATCCTTTTGCAATCGGGTTGACATTTTTCATCTTTGATCCTGGACCACAGAAAAACTGGAATTTATTTAGCGTCAATGTTGCAATGGCTGGTACAGGCATTTATCAACTCACACGCAAACTACAGTAAGTTTTCGTCAAAGTATTTGAATATGTTATTATATGAATGACAGTACTAGGATTATGCAGCCATTTTTATGAGGAGAGCACTCCTATTATGGATGTAAAATGGAATGGTTGACATTGATGCATCCTGATGAAATTGTTGCTTCTGATACATCCTATTCAACAAAACATGTTCCTGCATCACTTGACATAAAGTTGGTCTTAAATAGACTGATTTATGACTATTTCCACAATATGTGCAGGCATGACTATTCGGCGGAGGCTGAAACTGCTGTTGCAAAGGAATAATGACGAAAATGTGCTATATTTCATGGTCTTTTGAAGCCCCATTGCGATATTCCCTTGTATTTGATTCTGCAATTTCAGTCTTTCATTCAACTTTGCCTTTTGCCAAATCTTTTGGGTAGTTGAATTATCGTAAGATTGCTACAATTAGACAAGTGTGTCGAATGCTCGTGGGCAACATGACTTCTTTATGGACTGGCAATTGGCGAACAATAATCTGCAGATTTGACTATTTATTAGGGAATTGATTTTCATGCAGTTTTTTGGTTAAATACTATCAGGCATAGCTTTCTTGTTCTGTCTCATTATAATATGGGAACTACTATCATCTACAAGCTAAATATTACTGAATAGAAGACAGCTCGTCAATCTTAAAGGCTTCTTGGCACGCCATTGCTAATAAGCTATTATCAACCAATTTCTGTTGTGTTAAAACTGTCAGATATTTGACACCTTAGCTAACCTTACTCGGCAGATTTTAGTTCCTTGGCACTTGCAATTACCAAGAAGTACGTATAATCTAAGCACATTCACAAGTCTCATTGTAGAGACAAGCAGGAACATCTAGATGAGATGCATCACAAAACACGTCTTTATATGAAAGTTAAGGCAAAAACATGTATCCAATCAACAATTTAACTATTTCAGGTGTCCATATCAAGCAATAACAGATCTTTTGTCGTAAATGTCATTATCAATGGAAATACTACAAAAAATTTTAGAATTGCTCAATGCCAAAATATGCGTGTTGTAAGTGGCCGGGGTTTGCTTAAGGAGCATTAAATGGGAGGCCGAAAGTACATGCATATGCCACTCAAAGTACACTTGCACCATCCAACGGATGGGCAGAAAAACCAAGGAAAAAATGGCTCTCCAAATAGTTCATGAACAATTAGGCCAGTTCTTTCTCATCAAGTATATGTCAAATAGTTTGCAGAGTGCCTCCAGTCATGTCCCAGCAGTGCTCGAGTTCACCCTGTCCAAATGGGCATCACCAGGTTGATCCGGTCTTGAATCAGAGTCCCTATCATGAGAGTTCAAGCCTAAACTGAGATCCAGAGTGCTTTCATTCAAATCTTGTCTCACTACTCCATTATCATCCTGAGACCAGTCATTGATCATGTTATTAGATCAACACTTATAGTAAGACTTCAAACAATGAAATGACTCCACATTTGCCAAATTTCCTCCCATAGCATGCTACATTTTACTAAAAATGAGTAAATTTTGACCAGTCCCACCTGTGTGAAGCTCAGTTTTGAGTTTCATGATCTTCAGTCACTTGTAATTTGCTTCCATAGCATGGTACATTTTAAGGGGAAAAAATTACAAGTTACATGAAACTCAAAACTGAGCCTCACACAGGTGGGTGGGACTGGTCAAAAGTTTACTCATTTAAGTGCAGCAACCAAGGTCAAATAGCATTCATAAGAAGAGAGAGAAGATGTAAATATCCAAGAGGGTGCAACCACTGAACCAAAGAGAGGTTGAATACAGCCTACAAACCCACCTTCGATAAAAGGCAAAGCACTTTAAGCCAAATGCTTTACTCAATCACATGGATTTACAAACATGTTAAACTATTATCATAAGAGACTTCCTAGAGACTCCAACAGAAACAATAATGATGCACATGAAATATGATTAACCATTCACCTGATCTTCCATAGGCATGTCATTGATGTCAGGCTTTTCATCAAATCCATCATTCTGCGGGATTGAGTCCGCTATAATTGCGTTAACTTCACTTGGATTAGATTCATCATCACCCTTCTCTTCATTTTCTTCGGCCTCTTTCTTCTGTTCTTCTAACAAATAGACCTAGAGAATTAAAAAGAAAAGAAAAATAAATAAATTTTTTCAAAGAAAACATCAGGTATGATAAATGCAATCATTTAACACAATTTCAGAACCACCAATCAACATACTTTTCATTTAACATACTTATGATGGTTCCTTACAATAAATATCTCAAAAGTTACATCTATTACTTCTTTTCTTCTGTCAACGCACCATTTTATGCAAATTTGAACCTCCAATTGTAATTTCAGGTTACCATGATATCCCTTGACAACAACCAAGGACCTTCACATAAGCAATACCAACATAATCTAGAGAGTTTGACATGAGACATGCGTTCAATACAAAAGTTTATCCTGCAAAAGTAGAAAATTATCTAGAGTAACATTTAAACTCAGCAATCGGCGCAATGCATAGGATTTGGAACTGAATGTCTAAAACGTAAACTTGCTAAATGATCTCCAAGAAATAGGCAACCATATTAAAGGCAAAAACTAAAACTGCCATATGGAAAACACTAGCACTCAAGGGAATTTTCTTTTACATGTTAGATGGCCGCTTATTAATTGAAGCTCCACATTTACCACTTAAAAATATTACTCATTTCAAAGATAGATTGACATTTATCCATCAGTGAACCAAAACTTGTCGAAACAACCGTATCAATTGAACATCAAACATGAAACTAAAGACATCAAAATGAAATAGGAAAAGATGTCATACTAACAGCAGTCCCTGAATATTTCTTTCCTCAATCTCAGTCGCAATCCACTATATTACTTTATACAAAAGTTTTTGCCTCTAACTATGTGGCTATGTCCTATGACAACAGTGGTTGGACAACCTGTCTTTAGTCAAGGCATCACATATATTCGCAAGTTAGATGGTCAAAACCTACACATTAAACTACATCACCATTCTAACTAAGGAGAGAAAGAAAAGGAGGCAGAAACCATGACCACATGGTATCACAAAATCCTGCTTCATATCATAACTCAAGCCACATCTTGAAAACAATTATAACAGTTAAAAGGAAGCTTACTTGCAATGGTTGAAATCAATATCTTTTAACTGTTATTTAGGATGGAACAGAATATTACAGAAAAAACAGGGATTGTACGCTTCTACCTCTAGGTTATCTGCATTACTGGATTATTTTGGTATTATCAGCATGATTTCCATGTTATGAAGAACTTTATGCCTGCCAGATAAAGTCATCATGCTACTTTTACCTAATAACATACAACTATAGGTTCAAGGCTACTAAAAGATAACTAGCCAGAAAAGCAACATAGATTAGAAATGCTACAAGATGATATTACAAAACTATCTGAGGAAATGACATATCCTAAACCAACAAAAAAATTGAATGCAGTCTCAATTTAGTAGTCTTATAATAAAGCTCTACATCTTTGTCAAAATTGCAAAAGCTAATGTACTATGATGGCGAAAGAGTTTATTAAATTCCTAACCTTTTGACCATTCAACTTAATCCCTACATTACAAAATCAAAGAATTTGACCCTTCCCAAATCATATACATTTAATGGTTCCATTATCTGTCAAATTAAGGGTTATGTTGTTTATTTTTATTACCGCAAGGGCTTAATCAAATGCTTTGAAATGTGTCATATTGTATTTCCAAAGTGAAAGATAGGGTCTTATTCATCTATTTCCCTAATAATAATCAAAGGCTTACATTTGTTCTTCATGACTGAGGACCAACTTTATTTGGCATGAACAAGAATATTAACTGACAATTTCTCCATAAAGCCCTCTTGATGCTCTAATAAATCTTGTACTGGTCTTTCATTTTCTTGGCTAAGAAGGGACATTTACAAGAAGCTTCTATGTTTTTTATTCACTATAGTAGAGGAAAAATGAATGGTATAGTTTCAATGTCAAAATGTTGGACTTTGTTGGGCTTGTACTTCATTGTCTTTCAGATCATCTTGATTATACTATTGAACCACCAACTTAATATAACATATGTGTTACAAATAAAAGATCCATGATGTAATCATTTTAGCCTTCTGTCAAAAATCTCTGCATAAACACTAAGGTCAAAAACAAACTTACAGTCTCACAATAACCTCACATTGATAAAGCTAAAAAGCAGCACAAAGAACCAAGTTGAAGTTTACCATCGATATGCACTTGGAACTGTCAATCACGTTTCCTGAACACAATCTTTAACTGTCTTTCATCAGTCTCAAATGATGGATTACCTAGTCAAAAGCTTAAGAGGAAAATAAGCATGCAATGCACAAGCTTATGCATGCAGATTCTAGAAGATTGAGCTAAAAGAATAGTATTGTGAGTACGTTCAACTCCAGAAGCAATGAACATTGTCTAAAAATATTTTATCGTGTAAGATACTGGGTGAAGCACATTTTGAAAAGCTGGACCCCTATGTGAGAAACTAAACTAAAAAGAAAAGGTGGACAAGAAACTTAGTTTGGCCACAAAGGTTACAAGAACAATAAGAGAAACAGCTGATCTCAATTGAGATGCCAAGCTTGGGAACTTTAAAGTGGAAAGGAGAAGAGCTAAGCAGTGTTGGTCATTCCCATGAATTTTTCTCAGTTTGGAATGTGGCTTCTCCATCAATGTTCATGAGTTTCTTCAAAATTGTACAGAAATACAGCAATAGAACTCAGAGAGTGCCATTGTGAGGCAATATGGTATTAGATAGGATAACAAACCAGACTAATCATTGGCAGTCATGTCACTCTTGATAAGATTGTTGTTTGTTTCTGCTCAAGAAATTGATTTTGAACTTACACCAACATTTTCACTTAAAAGGCTGCAGCTTTGATCGAGTAGGCTTTTAGATGGTTCTTAAATTCTCAATATGCATCTCAATGGCTACTCTACAAAGCCTTTTCATGATCATGGAAATATCCTAAGCTGATAACACATAAATGGGGCATGTTTACAACAATGCCAATTTGACGGAATAACAATTAATGTGATCCAAAATGCAAACGATTTTGCCTAGTAAACATCCCTCTCCATAAGAATACATGCAAGAAGTGATTAAAATAAGCTTTGAGACACTATACACGCTTTAGAAGTATTTAAGTCTATGATCTTGAAATATTGACAATTCTGAAATTACATAGCTATGCATAGCCATCAGACTTACTTTTTCTAATGATGGACATGATACTTTACCAAATAAATGAAATAACCAATAGAAAAGCACAAGGATAAGCTCCAAACTATCTGCTACTCTTCAAACAAACAAAAGCACCACCAAACAAAAACTCCTGATTGAATTACAAAAAAGCTAAATATAGGAAAAGCCTGGTCTTTTCTAAAGATAAAAACATAATGCAGAAACATCCAATTCTACCCATTGGAGTAAATTCCACTGTTCATCCAGAACCTAGATCCCCGATTCCCTCAGTCAATCAACAATTCGTCGGCAACATCAAATCATAAACCACAAAACCAAATGAGACTAACAACAAGAAAACAAAATTCAACCATAAAGAAAACCCAGTTCAAACTTTATAAAAGCCAAGAACCGGAAAGAGGCATCAAATACCGGAATGTATTTGAATTTACGCTTAGGGGCGGCAGGCTCCTCCTCCATCTGCGGCGGCGCGTGCAGAGAATTCTTGTTAGCATTGGAGTTATTGATAGCATTAGGGGGTGTTGATGAGTCCTTGTTGTTATTGCTTTGGCTCAATGGGGTCCACTTGTAAAGCACGAGATGCGAGCCGTTATTACGGTTACTAGTACCGTTGCTGCTGATGATGGTGTTCTGGTGATTGTGATTTGTATGATTGTTGTTGGTTGAGGCCGAAACATGGACCCATCTCTTCTTCCACTTCCTTACTCGACCATTGAACACGGTGGGCGGACCGTACCGGGTCGACGACCGCCCCAGTCTCGCCCCGACTCCCTCCATTCGGATCGCGTCACGATTGCTGCTTTTGCTCCTTTAAATTTGCTAAACAGAATTCGCTCCCTTTCTCTCTCTATAAGAACAACAGCACCCACTCTGTCTCTCCTAGTTTTTTTTCACTATTTTTTGGATTTCAATTAATAAGAGAAGGGATTGGGCGGAGTATGGGGGGCTTTTGGTAATTTCAGATGGTAGTGGAATTGGCAGGATTGGATACGGAGGGAACAGTGAGTTTACTGATTTGGTAGGGGAATCCAGGCCATTGGTTGCAATATTGGAGTCTTTTGATGCTAATTGTGGGGTAGCCAACGTTTTGATTGAATAATGATTGGTTTGTTCTTGCCCTTTTAGGCATGGCCAATTGAGAGTTGGAATTTGGACTAGAGGGGCCCCTTTTAATGTATTTATCCAGTTTAATTTTACTGAAAATTCTTTTAATTAGGGATGACACTAAACAGAGTGTAGCCGACTAGAACAAAATTCAAAACAAAAACAATATCGTTTTGTCGTTGCTTCCCGGCTCGAGGTCGGTCAACAGATCAGCCCTAGGCCCAATTATCAAGCCTATTTTTACTCGTAAATCAATTGTAGGTTTTATAATTTAAAAAAAGAACATGATACAAGTGTTTTTCTATATTTTTAATTTGTGACATATATATATATTTAGGGATGATACTGGGCGGGGTGGAGCCTACTCAAGCAAAATTCAAAACAACGTCGTTTTGTCATTGCCTCCTAGCCTGATGTCGATCAACGGGTCAAACTCGACCCAATTATCAAGCCTACTTTTACTCATAAATCAATTGTAGGTTTTATTATTTAAAAGAGAATACGATACAAGTTTTTGCTATATATTTAATTTGTAACATATTTTAAACAGCCTATCTATTACGTAGGAATAAGGTTGCATATTATTGGACTTTTTCATATGTGATGAATTATTATATATAAGTAAATAAGTCATTTTTTAGTTTTATTTAATTTTTTATTTCTTGTCCTTCTAATGACTGATACGTATGCACTTGAATGAGCTATATCTTATAACACATTTTGCCAATACATTTTAGTGAACTTGGTTAACTTTATTTTGGCAAATTGAATACACTCTAGTCTCTATACCAATACCGTCAAATTTAGTAGTTGTGACCCCAACCAATTTCATGATATCCTTCTGCGGTGGTTTAAATTACATAGCTGCAAAACAACTTCTTGAGCCCATAAATACAATGAAAGCTACAGACTTGTATCAACTTTTTCTGATTTTCATTTCTTTAGTGCTTTTCCTCAGTAGAGTTGTAAACTTTTCTTATCGCACGAGTGAAACGCATAGATTTAAGGTCACTCAAGCGAATTGGATCCTTAGGTAGGGATGGCAACGAGGCGGGTATGGAGCGGGTATGCCATCCCCCGTACCCGCCCCATGAACCTGCCCCCACCCCCATACCCGCCCCCATCCCTGTCGGGGATTTTTTTAACACCCCCATACTCGTACCCGTTTACCCGCCTCTCTTTTTTT
>JAOQMQ010000008.1:13854007-13877312 GCA_027563845.1 Erythroxylum subrotundum
AGTCCTTGTTTCTGCCAAATAGCATTCCCTAGCAATTCTCTGCTGACCCCTGACTTTGCCGATGCCATGGGGAGTCGGGAACTTCATTGCTATAGCTCAAATGGTGTGAGGCGTGGCACAAGATGCCACCAAATCCTTGAGGTCTCAGGTTCGAGCGTCACTACACCTATCGCGCGGTGTACACCTCACCTGCTGCCACCAAAGGGGACAATACCTACTTGAGTCGGACCCGATCCGAACCAGCATGTAAACAGTCACCTCCCTCTTTGGTTTTTCATGAAGTTTGGTCCTTGCTTTAAGAACTCAAGTGGTCTCTCTGAAAACTGACCACCCCATGGTACATGGAGGCAACCCTTTCTTTCTGTATCTCAACTCATTCCATTTCAGCAAAGCAGAGGAGAGGACTACCACAATGATAACTGCGAAAATAGCCATTGATGCTTGACAGTCCCTTCGTCATTTACAGTTTTAAAACTGTGAGAACATTGATTGTGGTCCTTTCTTTTTCGGGTTAACAAAATGTTAATTAAAATCCTTTTCTGCACACTGTGGAAAGCAGGTCTAGCCGGATCACTTTTTAGTCTTCTTCTTCCGTTCCTACTTCGAGAGGTTGAGAATGGGAGCAGTAGGCTTGCTCATAGGGTGTTCCTCAAACTCCGCATTACAACCGTCCTAACCCTACAAATACCATTCTCTTCTTTTATTCAACGAAATTATGGCAACCCCTTAAAAATCAATTCTTGGGTTTCTCTACCAAGAATGGCCTTGAAAGAGTCTCTTAACTTCTTGCAGTGTTGTAATGCTACTGGAAAAGTGAATGATTGTACTGCTTTGGAGGTTAGAACAGATTGGAAGAAACCCCAGTTGAGGAGGAAGAGGCTGGCT
The DNA here is from genome assembly GCA_027563845.1 of Erythroxylum subrotundum. Lineage (NCBI taxonomy): Eukaryota > Viridiplantae > Streptophyta > Magnoliopsida > Malpighiales > Erythroxylaceae > Erythroxylum > Erythroxylum subrotundum. The sequence goes on from JAOQMQ010000008.1 coordinate 13,854,893, forward strand.
GTCTTTGCCTCTGGTGGAGACTTAACTTTGTCTTTTCATGAAGCTTGTCTTCAGGGATGAGTTCATAGAGATATTGTTGTTTTGGTTAAAATTAAAGCTGGTGTAGCATACAAGCTTTCGCTTTTTTAAAATTTTTACACAGGCTTTCTTAAAGACGAATGTTACATATTAATCAAGCCTGCAAAAAGTTAGGACGTGTTTGTGAAAAATGATTTTAGAACTTAATCGTGCAAGTTCCTGTGTTTCCAGAGTAATTTATCTGCAATGACTGAAAGTTCAAACGTTAGAACAGCATCAATTCTCCCTATCCTGAGCATCATTTTTTTCAGAAAAATGGACAGCTTCATGACGTAAACTTGAACTGCATTTATTTATATTAAACATACAGTCCTGCAGCAAAACGAATGAATTTATTACAATGATAAAGTTTCATCTTGACATAGGTAGTTTCAGTGCTCAATTCTCCTCAAAGATAGGACAAAAAGGAAAAAAGAATCCCTTATAATACTTGTGCAGAATCCAATTCTGTCACTAGAAGAACCAATGGTCTGCTATTCTTTTTTCTGTACAAAAGTGCAGCAGCAGCAAGCTACTTTCTTTTAAGTGTAGCTCTCCTTTGGAGCTAGAACTAGAAAGATGGAAGCTTTAGGCTCTCTTCTCCGATGTGAAGTCAATGAGTCATATTTGCAGCTTCCAAGAGATGTACATACTACACCCTTGTCATGAATTGCAATTGAAAGCAGCAGTCAACTGGCTAACCTTCAGATCAATCTTATTCCCGATATCGCCTCTGCAATTAGAAGAAACTCTCCTCTGAAAAGCCTCGAACCCGAAAGAAATTTTCCCAGAAAAGGCTTCATTTTGCAATCCCTTCTTAGAAGAAAATTGGTTGGTTGTACGCTTATATGGACCAATCCATTTTGCCTGCATGTAACCATTTCTCCTCCAAGGTGGTACATGCAAGCCTGAGCTCTTCATGGATTCCCTTATTGCACTGCACATTAACCTCACCACCTGCTTTAACTCGTCAGCCTTTCCGACAAATACGTTGGGAATCACGTTCAGCAACACACCATATTTTATCGTGGAACGAGCAATCTCGAATTCTCTGGCGAGATATGCTTCCACAATATACCGGTTTCCTCCAACATTTACATCCACATACTCGTAATCTCCAGCCGGATGCTTCCCAAATTTCTCCCACCGGGACTTGCAGAGACCTATATGTTACACCAAGCAGTTGATTAGGACAAACTTTTTATTATTGCCCTAAAAGAAATCACAACAAGATAACAAAAACAGGACACCCGAAATGGTAAAAGGCAAGCACTATAGTTAATCACCAGCATCAAAACCGCGTTCACGCATACGAGACATAAGCCCCCGTTTGAACCCTTGTGAGGACCTATCTCCTATTTCCTCACACGCAAGTTTTGCCTCCGAAGCAATCTTCTCCCTGATATCACAGTCTTGGCAGTTACTTAGGAACAAATTCTCCAACATAACCTTGGTGTCGGAATCGGACCAGCACATCTCTGAGTCATCGACCTGGTCGTTATCATTCCCAAGCTTTGATCTTTGCTCCGAATTAACAACAACCTCACTGTCAACGTAGTCTCGTTCAATGAAAGAGTTGACAAGATCTGAAAGATGAGCAGAATTTCCAGGAGAGAAGTGCTCACTGCCACTGCTCTCGCAGAGCCTCACACGAGCAGCTTCGTCGAATGCAGCAGCTACCCTCTTGAATCTTGCCGGGATTTTCGCCATTTTTTTCAGTCTCCGAGATATTAACAAATTAAATATGGTTTCGTTTCTCTGAACCTATATATTTGTAAGGAAGGAAGGAGATGAAACTTCGGATGTGGTAACTGTGTCGATAGAATTCGACATCTAGACTAAATCTCCAATAGTTTCAAGATGAAGGTATGGATGACATTATGAGGACATAATGTGTGTAATAAACTGACATTATAGACCCACTCACGTATATAAAGGTGTAGAAGATGAGAGGGAGAGAGAATGTATTTGACCGTGCCTGCAACTTGGATTCAAACATGGGGATGGACTATGGAGGCCTACGGCTTTTGGAATGTGTCCTTATGAATCCAGTCCTAATTGTGGTCCAGGTTCAGTGATTTTAGTATATCAAAGGGTGAGATCAAGTGTGCATAGTAATAGTTGTTTTTTTTTTTTTTTTTTTTGGGCGAGTCATAGTAATAGTTGTTACAATCTTCGTGAACCAACCGAAATAAAAAGTTAATTTTATGATTAAACCGTTCGAACCAATTTTATTTTTTTTTAATTACGTATGGCATGTAGCACCAATCGCTTAGTATTAATAATAACACTAATTATAATTTTTTACATATAATAATAAACCATCAGCAGTAATAAATTAACTCAATTATTTATCAATTTATATTTTATATTTAGTTTGTAAGTTTAAATCTCATTTTAAAATAAGGGGAACTAATTCTTCTTAAATATTATTAAATTTAGTAAACTCTATTAATTAAAATTAGTCTTTTTTAGACATGGTATAAACAGAGGTGCTGCAATGCCCAATTTACTCCTTTAGTCTACTTATGCCTTAATATTGAATAATTAGAAAATTGAGCAGATTCATTGAATCTTTAAAATGTGTCCACATACATTGAACTTGGGAGTGTAATGATATGGAACTACAAATTTATAGTTGTGTGGAAGTATAAGGGCAAGTAGAGATTGAGCAAATTTGATAAGAAAAGTGTAACAAGAAGTTGTTAAAGACTTCAGATGACCCATTTGGAAATTGTATTTCTTCAGCACGTGACAAACGTTGGATTGATGTTACTTGGACCTTTAAATAGTCCTTTTCCCAATTGATGGCTTCTTTAACTGTAAGATTTGGAAGATATTTTCAGAATTGAAATTGTAATTCTCAGTTTTATTTTTATTCTTACAAGAGCAAGAACTCAAAGTTGGCAGGTACTAACCTTCATGCTAACAAAAGAGAATATGGGCAAGTCTTCTTACTTGGTAAACTTTCGTGACAAAAAGAACATATTGTACCTAAAGTCACGTATGAGTTAAAGTGAATATCTTAAATATTTCTAAGACATTAATCACTAAGTGTAGCATACTACATAAATCAAAATTTAAACACATATTAAGTTTCCTCGTACTTAGCCTTTGACGTATTATCTTGCCTTGATTTATAAGATTTATATACGTTTTCGTATATATATTGGTTTCATGTTTACATGATTCACTTTTCTTCTACGTTTACTCTCTTCGTTCGTATGTTTAGTCCTTTCAAACTTAATTAATAACAATTGCTTTAATTTAATTATAATTTGACATTAAAATTGACTTATACCTAACATCTCACGTGTGGTCTATTATAATTAGTATACCTTTTTATATTAACTTTATTAACGGATATATTAATGTCAGGGTATATTTGAAAAAATTAAAAGTTAAAGTATTTAATTATCATTTTAAAGTTCGGATTATAATTATAAAATATAATAAAGTTTGAATTTTTTTTAATTAACCTTGATAATAATAATTAAATGTTATATCTGAAAAAAGAAAATATATTAATTAATATTGAACGGGAGAAAGGTAAAAATAAAAGAAAAAGGAAAACAGCGAGTGAAAGAGTTACTTTGCCTCGAAATGCCCAAAAAGATTGTCGACAAGAACCCTTTTCTGATTTATTATGCCCGTCGTTCAATTTCCACAATTTCAGCTTCCTCCTCCACTTCTTCAACATAATATACACATTTCAGAGACAATTCGAAAAGGTTCCTTTGTTCTTGGCCTTTTAAATTAAGAAAAATCATCTTGATTTTGAATTTGTCTACTGTGTTGTGTTTCTTCTGCCTTTCCATGGTTGATTTTTGTTTCAATTTTCTAGTATCAATTCGTTGGAAACCTGAGGTTTTGGATTGAGATCTTCTTTGGCAGTGTACTCAGATTTTGTTTGATTAAAAAAAAAACATAGTTAATAGTAGAATCGTGCTGGGTTCGTAATGGATGATTTGATTTTTCATTGTAGAATAATGCTTGATTATGGTTTCTGTTTGATTTTGTCATTACAATCCGGTTGGGTTAATAATTTGTTTTGTTTTTCATCTGTAAGTGTGAGATCTGCGTGCTTAACGTTATTGTTGTTCCCTGGTTGAATGCTATATTTTTGTGTACTTCTTTTGTTTAATAGTTTATGAGGTTTATTGTTGGCTCCTGTTTTAGTATTACTGCCGTTTAGCAAGGATTGAATTCACTGCTACTCACCAATTTATAATTCTGGTTAGTTTTGGTTTTCCTTCCAGCAAATCTTGATTCAATTAACCGAAATTTGAGTCCTGTTTTGGGAGAGAATATGAGAAAAATTTTGATGCCTAGTGTCCTTGATACCTCTTTCAGCAATGCCCCTGTTCCGTCAGAGGCTATATCTTCATGTTTCTATTTAAAAGTTCAAGTACCTGACATCCGAATGCCCATCTTCAAAGAAACCATACCATTCCTGTGTTGCACTTTCCTTTTGATTTGTAAGATTGCAATGCATCTTCTTTCCGTTAGTTCTATCTAACAGAATTTTAGAGTCAATTTTGTCACAAGTGTATGTTTTTCTTAGTGAACTTTCTTTTAGAACAATTAGAGCTATTGCCTGTCCTTGCTTTATTTTGATTAACCTGTTGAAGAAGGATGGCTGCATCTGATTATGTACGTTGTCTCCGTTCAATTCTACTTTTGCCAAATTCTTTATATGCATTTAAAAATAATAATTCTTTAAATGTATTTACAGGTGCATTGTTAATATGTTATGATCCTTGAACATCATAATTGAAGATACTTCGTTGAAGATAATCTAACTAAGAGAGGGCAGAGAAAGAATGGCTGATGGAATTTCAAGCTTCTGGGGTCCAGTCACATCCACTACCGATTGTTGTGAAAAGAATTATGTCCATTCTTCATATATTGCAGAATTTTTCAACACGATATCCAATATACCTAGCATTCTTTTTGCACTCATTGGCCTTATAAGCGCATTAAGGCAAAGGTTTGAGAAGAGATTTTGGGTTCTTCATGTATCCAATATGATACTTGCTATTGGCAGCATGATTTTCCATGCCACGTTGCAACGTGTGTAAGTATGAATCTCTATTTGGTTGATGTTTAAATGCTTATCCTTTTTATTTTCAGAGAAGAGTTTTTTAGAACTTAAATGCACAGCATATACAAGATCATAGATGGTTTTAACTGTATGCTAAAAGATCCAATCCAAACCTGTGAGTGAATAATATGAACATTAACATGACACCATCAGCCACATCAATTTGAAAAGAACTTTGTTGTAATCTGAACTATTTTTTTAACTCCAATTGTTTTGCACTTTTTCTCAAAATATTTGCTTTCTGTACATAAAGATTTATTTTAGCAATTCTGTTTCATGTCATCTGTGGGCTTTGATGCGAGAAACCCATTGATGCTTTTATTTACTCAGAGAGACAGCAAGATTGAATTTGCAGTGAATTCGTATTTGCCTAATTCATTGTTGTCAATGTTGGAGCTTCTGAGTTCTGTAATCATTACTGAGGTACTTACAATGAGCCGGTGGTTCATTGATGGAGTTTAAAAGTTTTTTCCTCCACATCCTGGTGGAGTCTTTACGCTGTCTAATGTAGCCAAACAGGATCAGAAACTTGAGATGTTGGTGAAGGAGTTAATTCCATTCCAATTTGCTCATACACATACGGGAATTTATGATGGATATGGTATGTGATAGTTGAAATTTTGATTCATTTCTAGTAAACGGGAGGGGGGATAGGATGGGGCAGTTTTCTATGTTCTAGGAGTTCTGCATGTTGAAGAGGAAATGTTTTGTTTATATTGACCTGAAAGCTCACTATGATTCTTAAATGTCTATGCTGTGTTCATCATGTTACAATGTGCCAGGGCTCTTGCTACCTACCCCTCTAGATAGTTTACATGCTTGGTTTCTTTCTCTGGGTATAACCACAAGAGTAACCAATAACAAACAAGTGGTGGTGCCATAGATATTGATCTTTCTTGTTTTGGTATGTATAATTTCTGAGATGATATATTGGAATCCATTTTCAGGCAGCAGCAGAGTGATGAAACCCCAATGGTGTGGGAGATGCTGCTGTATATGTACATACTCTACTCACCAGATTGGCACTATCGCAGCACTATGCCCACCTTCCTCTTCTTATATGGTGCTGTGTTTGCCGTTGTCCATTCTGTGGTGCAGTTTAAAATTGGCTTCAAGTTGCATTATGTGCTCCTCTGCCTGCTATGCATTCCTCGAATGTACAAGTATTACATTTATACTAAAGATGCCTCCGCTAAGCGGTTCGCAAGGCTGTATGTGGCTAGCCTTTTTATTGGTAGCTTATGTTGGCTTTTTGATCGGATTTTCTGCGAGGAGATAACCAGGTGGTGGATCAATCCTCAGGGTCATGCTCTGTGGCACTTACTTATGGGCTTCAACTCTTATTTTGCAAATACTTTCTTAATGTTTTGCCGCTCCGAACAACGAGGATGGGCTCCAAAGATTGTTTATTTTCTGGGGATTCTTCCATATGTGAAGATTGAGAAGCCAAAAGCACAATGATCATGGAATTATAGGTTTTTCTCCTATTAGTTTTTCTCCTATTAGGAATTCTTCTAGGATTTTGAAGTTTTGACGGTTAAGGAACAGAGATGATTTTGTTGAATTTTTGCTTTATGGGGATCTTAAGAAAGAAAATGAGAGACCAAAATTTTTAACCGTAAGAGTAGATTATGTGCTGTATTATATGCTTTGTTGGACTTCTGATGTTACAGTAGATGCCATTTCATTTCCTCATTCCTGTTATCATATTAGTGCCAAGATACTTGTAATCTTAAGAAAGAAAATGAGAGACCAAAATTTTTAACCGTAAGAGTAGATTATGTGCTGTATTATATGCTTTGTTGGACTTCTGATGTTACAGTAGATGCCATTTCATTTCCTCATTCCTGTTATCATATTAGTGCCAAGATACTTGTAATACTCTTTAACTTTGTTACTAAATTTTGGTGACAATCAAATTTTGTTTCCCTTTCATTCTTGAGCTATTACATTGGGTGGTTATTCAGTCGTTTTACATCGTTTACTTTGTTTTGACCCCTTGACCTTTACTCGTTGTGTTCGAGTATCGTTGACTTGACATTGCTTTACATACAGAACTTTTATTTGTAATATATGGCGAACCATTTATAGGTGAAGAGCTCCGCTTGTTCTCAAGTATATAGAATTTTGAGTAGAGGGAACATAGCCTTTGATAGATGGGCATCTATCCGAGTCATGCCAAAGCTTCTTTACCATCTTTTGACAAAAAGAACAATTTAATGGATTCTCTGACAGATATACCACCACCACCTTAAATTCCACCAAAGCAGTTCATCCATTTTGAACTTAGCTTCCAAATGTTATTATTATGATCATTACAACGTTTCAAATATAAAATATATAGAATCGTGTCAACTTCCAAAAAATTCATAATCATGTCTAGAAGTGCCAGTGAGTCATAATTGACAATAAAAGAACGTACCTGTGAATGTATCTTTAGCATTTAAAAAATCATAAGGGATTCCAAGTTAAACGAGTTGGCGAGGCCCATAAAAAAGTGGCTTGGTATCAATAAGGGCGTAGATGATCCTGTCTATCCTCTCCGATAAAAGGAATCATATGCCGTACAGCAAATGTCAAAAAACAATACACTAAAATGAGAATCTCATTTCTAGCAATCACATGTGCATAAAAGCCTCTTAAGTTACCAAACTACAATGGAAACTGTATCTCTAGGTTCCTATATAAGAAATTGCTTCCTTTAAAATTTCAATGGCTTCCCTTCTTTGTTTTCAGACCTCTTTGAGTTGCCTTTGCCCCACCTCTCATTACCTAGTGACAGAATAGAATATCAGAAGTAGAAAGGAAAGGAGGAGGAGGAGGAGGAGGTGGAGGCAGAGGCTGAGGTGGAGGTGGAGGAGGAGGAGGAGGCGGACATGCACTCCACTCAAGTAAACGCTTATACTTCTTGATTAACACCACAAAAAGTGCAATCAGTAGCACTTCAAACGGGATGACAACACCATATACAGATATCCTTTTCCTTTCAATTGCTATATCACAATTTGGTCTGTCGAACGTAACTACAATTTAGCGGGCGCTTATGCAAGTTAGCTCAAGAATGTCCCATGATCCTCTCCTGAATTATTTCCCCCAGCTTCATGTATATAGCCTGCTGTTCTTCAATTGTTAGATTTGTCAGAATCTGCAAAACCAACCAAGCACTTATACATAATCACCACATAATCTAAGAGGAAACGTGCAATGTAATATTAGCAACTGCACAGTTTACCTGTTCCAAGATCATTTCAACTGAGATGCTCTGAGGAACGACAAATGATTGATGATAAATGTACGCAAACACAGCCATTACCATCTACATTAACCAACTATATCCGTCAGATTCATGCATGGATAAAATATGATCACTAAGAAAAGCTGCATTATTTACAGTCAAATGACCTCAGTTTGAGGGAAACACCAAACTAAAGTCAGTGGCATGCAGAATGTAGTGTTTTTTAAAGTTTCCCATCAATTACAATAAGAAAATGTAATTTGATGTTAAGCATAAATACAATACAAGTAAAGAGAAACACTGTGGTCACCGAGATAATGAAAAAGAAGAGAAGCAACATTATAGCAAAGCATGGTCCCCTTGGTATATGTTCTGAAAGCATCAGTTAATAACCACAAAAATGATCGCACGACTTTTTTCGTTTAATGATCACATGGGTCCTTACGCAAATTCAAACAAGGTGGCATAATATAAAATTACATGCAGTGGAATCTGCAGACTTTGACAATAAATGCCTATACAATTTACAGCAAACTGCACCAGCTATATCATCAACCAGACTATAATATTCAACGGGATCATTATTTCCAACTTCACATCTTGAACAACAAAAGGTATACGCTACAAGAGCAGACTCTTCTGCTTTTTTTATAAAACCATTTATGAATTATTTGGTGAAGCAGGCAGGTTAGCATAACACAGGCCATGTAAATACACTTACTGTTCAGAGAAGGAAAGCAGGCAAAAAGACAACACAAGTAGATACGCAAACAAGGCTTTGACACAGAAAACAAAGGAAAATGTTGGACTGCAATCTTCAACAAGGTTGTACGACAAAGACTAAACTAGAAAGCTCTAAAATCAGCAGGCAGTCACAAGTAAACCCTTTAACATGTCACCTGGCAATCCATTCTATCTGTAATTCCACCATGACCAGGAATGCTATCACCAAAGTCCTGTCAAGCATGGAAGGAAATTAGCAGGCAGTGTCATCATTCATGGATTGCAGAGTATGCCATGCCTTTCAACAATTTTACCAGTGTTACTTAAAGGAAGATAAGACTATCAAGTGTGTACCTTAATTTTAAAAGCTCTTTTGAAACCACTAGCAAAAAATCCTCCAAAAGGAGCTATGATGGATGAAAATAATCCAAGCCACAAGGCATGCCATTGAACTGGTAGAATCGATATTTCCTTCCAAGGAAACTGTTAAGAAGAATAATCGAGAGTGGATAAATACCAACAAAAAGCCCTCAAAACAGAGAAAATATATTCAGAATTAGAGAATTAGAGAATTGAGAACAATTTTAGCTCACAACAAACTCACCCACTGAGGAAGCCAACTTGGTAGTGTCCAGTACTCTGGCTTAAACAAGGGCCCAGGATCACATTGAAGCCAACCAGTGGATAAGTCCTGCGTGAGAAGAAGTTCGTTTAACAACTTGCATAATCTACTTTGATCACGTGAAGAAAACTATTTAGATAGAATGAATACCTTTCTTGGACATGTCAGCCACTGGAAACGTCCCATGGCATTTGCAAGCTACATAAACAAGCAGAAAAGATTAGTTAAAGTCTAGATTCTTTTTTAATCCATTCAAGGCTCTCCACACTCAAATGCAAATGGAAGATGGGGTAATCATAACTTCCCAGAGCATGACAACTGAGAAGTACTATACACAAAGGAACACTAACTATGGAATCCGCACAAGCACTAGCCTAAAGCAAGCAGCGAATAGTACCATCTAATCCATAAAACTCGACCATTTAATCAAATGAATCACATAACAGCAGTTTGTTTAAAGCAAAAACTGATCAACTTAGAGATAGAAAATCTTCAGATGCCCTTTAACTAAAAAATGGCATGCCAAAAAGATCCAAAGAGAATGTTAAGGTCATTAAGATTTCACAGTTATCACTTTCATTATCATTTGTGCTTTCCTAACAGCTCTTTAGGAAAAACTACAAGATAGATACCGCACCAATAGACTAGTAAAACACTTGTGGTTCCACTAAAGTGGTAACATATGAACAGAACTAGTTCTCAAATTGATAGTATAGCAGGAAAATATATTATTGCAACTATGACCGGAAAAGGAACAAAATCTTTGCTTACCACAAAAGCAGAGATTATAGTAGTGACAGATGCTCCAATAAATCCCTCCCAAGTTTTCTTCGGAGATAACTTGATTAAAGGGGTTCTTCCAAAGAAGAAACCAAAAATATAGGCAAATATGTCATTGATGACGATAAGTGATGCTGGGAGAAGAAACCTATAATTATGCTCAAAATCATTAGTTGCAAAGCATTGATACTTCATCATACAATTAGCAAGTAAGAAGGTTAGAATCTGGTTGTATGAAATGGAGCAATAACTAGAAGCATAAAGCATGCAGAATACATAGAGACAATGCTGAACTCAATGCACAAGTGGTAAGAATTCTCAAGCAGTCATTAGCGATAAATATATCTGAAAGTTGCTAATCATGACAAATTATAATAAAGAGAGATAACAAATAAACAATAAGGATTCCAAGCAATTTCCAAAAGAGACCATGGTTAATGAAACAGGATTCCTAAGTCACAAAGAGTGATATTGAAAATCTAGCTATTGTTTACTTGTCATGAGCATCAAAATAAAAGAGATGGCAAGAGCAAAACAATTTAAGCATTCTTCAGTATAGCAGAGAATAGAATTAATCTCTTGCAGAGGCCATATAGTGGAAAATAAAAGCATTTGGCATATCACAGTAAAAGCACAGATTAAAAAGTTAAATAGAGGTGCATGTTCCATGAGTCCAAACAAATTCTTATCACATTTGGTAAAGACAAGGAATTTCACTAAATCTTGGAAACGAAAAGAATGAATGAATGAGATCAAAGAGTTTCAAGTTACCAGAAAATTCCTTCAAAAATATTGGCCACAGTGAAAGAAGACTGGGTGAAGACCACAATCAGAATCATGTGTGTCCATGCATACTGGCCAAATTGATACTTGTACATCTTCTTCTTTAATGTAAGGATGAACCACATAAAACCTAAGCAAAGCTCAAAATCAATAATACAAAAAGACAAGAGGAGAAGAATAGCAAATAATATAATTCCATAATGTAAATCCAAATGCAATTAACATTTCAGATTTGTATCATTTTAACTGAAAGCCAAATGAAGCATTATAGACAATTATTCAACAGTTGATAATCACGGGGTAACATAATAATGTATAAAGCATACCTGCAATGTACAAGGAGTAACAGATAACCATATGATACTTGATTAGGCTGCTCACAAGCCGGTAGAGGACCTTGTCCGGAGTTACAGTGTTGACAAGGCGTTGACTGAGAAGTCGTCCATACACGAATAGCATTGCAGTGAAGAAAAAGTGCCTGAGAAAAGAATGAAAAAAATGGATAATTTCTGAAAAGGGACAAGTAACTTTCATACAGCAGATTAGTGAAAGACTAAAAATTCAGTTTCTGATAGAAAAGAATTAGGAAAGATAACAAAACAGTTAAGATTATTTTCAGCATAAAAGACTACAATTCAGTTCTGCTAAAAGATGAATTAGGAGAAGATAACCTAAAACTTAACACCGCAAGCAAATGTTTTGCACTTACCAATTCAATAGTCTAAATCCAGGGAGATGCCTATCCTCATGTGCTCTCCTAAGCAGATTGAATAACTCTTTTGCCATGAATATCTGAATGACAACTACCATGGCTGTGATGTACAGATGACCCATGTAGACAATCAATGCAAAACCGCCAATCATCCAAAGGGTTGAATATGTACGGATCCACATTGACTTGTATTTGTTTTGATCATTAACCAGTAAATGACCTCCATTTTCTTTAGTGGTGTCTGGAAAAGCCTAACAACCAAAAGGATATCGAGAACAAATTGAAATTCTTTCCCTGAAGAAAATACTACAATAAAACCAACTTAAATATGAAAATTAATTACTGACAGATGGTCATATCAACTTGACAATCTCAACCATGGAGCTATAAGCATGACCACATCACACATATATTAAAATATGAACAGAAACCAGTACCAGACTAAAATTCATTCTGTTTGAGTACTAGGAGTGCATTTACTTAAGGAACAGCCCTTATGATTTTCAATTTCATTTTCTTTCCTTCAATCTATTTCGTTAATTTCTTGAAGATGATATTCCAATGTACAGCAGAAAAAGTGGAATCATTAGAAAATACCATTTATCAGGAAAACCAATTATTAGTTAAAAGAAAAAATCTGTTTTGTTTTCTTGAAATAATTGCCACAAGTAAATACACCATTGTATATTTAATAAGGTCAATAGAATTCTATGGAGAATGTATGATTGCATAGAACCATTTAGAGAAAAAGTTTCCACAATGAAAGTAGAAGTAAATAGCAAAGAAATAAGTGGCTCAAATGAAATAACCGACCTCTGAGGGGCGTCTGCGATACCTGACTCGTGCAGATGGTGTTGATGGGGCACTTATATTGTTGTCTCTTTGCATGGCTATTTCACTTGCTTTTACTTGAATAAGAAACTAGATATCTTTGCATCTATTTTAAAGAGTAGTAAATTGCTGCCTGGTCCATCAAATGCAGTAAGCTTAAAGAAGGCACTTGTAGTAATCAGTAAATGCATGGATGATGAGGAAACATGAAGAACCATTAGCACCATATTGTAACCAGGAGTATTTTATCAAAAGAAACAGAAAGAAAATGGTTGTATGAAATTTTGACAAGGAATCAAACATTAAGATAGCAGCAGCTTGTTGCAATTTTCAGTGGAAATGCAAATCACCAATGTTAACAAAGATGAACAAATGAACATTGAGACCAAAGTTATGCCAACAGAATAAGGGGGGATAAAATCACTCGAGTCAACCAACCCTCAATAGTTTTTCTTTGGCTCCTATCACATTATCCCGAGCTCTAGTTATAAAGAGCAAATCAAATCAATTCAAATTAACAAAAATTGTAAGTAATGGCAAACCCATTTTAACGCATTCAACAACCTTGGCCAAAATAGAAGAAACACAAGGAAACACACTTTCCATCCTTCTTAAATATGCCTGTTGAACTCCTGGAAGGATAACGAATTTTAAACAATTAAATGATAGCCCACAGCCTTTGGCTATCGTCTTACCTCTGAGTTTCTAGCCAATGATAACCACCGATTTGCAATTGGAAAGTGGAAGCTGTAGCGAACAAGTAGACAGCAAGCAATTGCACAAAATTCACCAGAGAAGTCCAAATTCAGTACCGTTTTCACTTCAGCTACCCAGTTCCTTTAAATAAGAAAAAAAAAAAAAACATCTCCATCAATTTGTGTCTCCAATCCTTAAAAGACTAATGAAACCGAAAATTACGGATAAGACCGGCATAAATTTAACTAATTGCATCGAAACGAAAAAGAAAAGGAAAAACTTGAACACTGTCTCCCAAAACCATCTCCCACTTAGCAGGAACTCACAAAAAGAAAAGCAAAATAACAATGTCTTTCTAATACATATTTACATGTACATAAATATAAATAAGTATATGAACACACATGACGACGGAGAGAAGAGGAACGGATAAGTAGCTAGAAGAAAAACCAACACAAAATGCAAATTGAGCAGATAGAAAACTGAATTAGAACAGTAAAAAAAGATCCAAAATCACATCAATTGAAACAAAAGATATCGAGAGCCAAGAAACAAGATTGAAACCTGAATTCTTTCTTGTTGGTGGATGAGGAGATTTGAAATTATATAAAACAGAGAGGAAAAGAAAGGAGATAGAATAACAGACGATGACAAGCTGAAGGCAAAAGCAAAAGCCAACAGCCAAGCAAAGCAAAGCATCAAATTCTGGAGTCTGAAGCCAAACCAGAAGATACAGATATATCGAACCGAACCGAATAAAGTTTTAATACAAATTTCATTTAGAGAGAAGCGGCAAGGAAAACGACGTCGCGGGACCGGAGTCATATAAAAATATATTGCAATTGTTTTTTGAAAAATTAAAAACTGAATGATAGAAATAGCAGTGAAGAAAAACGACGATGCAATGAGATACAATTACAAGCAATAAACTTTGACGCCAGCGTAGCAAGAGTAAACGAAGAATCTGGACCAAAATGAAGCATGAAACGACATTGCAGTTAATCGATCCGTCGACGTTTTGTTAAAAGGGCCCCATATGCTTCAATTCCTTCCCAATTAGGGTAGGAGATCAGCTGACATTCCAGATTACTTTGTCATCTCGGCTCGTAACCATCTAAGCCAAAATAAATCGTTACTTTCCCTTTTATTTGTCATAGTGCCTAGCTAGCTTACCAGTTTACGTCCATCACTGGTCCCGTACAGTTCCCAAACAGCAAAGCTTATACGCTCACCAAAATTCACTACCTTAGGGGTTCTCCTTCATGAGTATGGAAGCGTTAGGCTTGCTCTCAGGGTGTTCCTCAAACTCCACATTACAAACCAGCCTAATCCTACCAATGTCATTCTCTTCTTTTCTTCAGCGAAATTATGGTAACCCCTTAAAAATCAAAGCTTTGGTTGCCCTACCAAGAATGGCCTGGAAAGGGTCTCGTAACCGTTTGCAGTATTGTAATGCTATTGGGAAATTGAATGATTGTACTGCTTTGGAGGTTACCACAGACTGGGAGAAACCCCAATTGAGGAGGAAGAGGCTGGCTGTCTTTGTCTCTGGTGGAGGTTCTAACTTTATGTCTATTCATGAAGCTTGTCTTCAGGGATCAGTTCATGGAGATATTGTTGTTTTGGTCACAAATAAAGCTGGTATAGTATACCTTTTTTTTTTTTTGTTAGCACAGGCTTTCCTCTAATTCATTGATGAATGTTCTGGCTCATCCTGTTTACTTTCATTAATCAATAAAAGTTTAGGCTTAGCATTTTTTTCTTTCAAAGCGTTTTAAATTCTGTTTACTGGGATTTCGTGAACATCTATATCCTAATAGGACGAAGCTTTTGGTGAGAGTTATGGTGTTTCACGCAAGTTTCTTGATAATTTTTGAGAAACAATACATGAATTTGTTTTTATGACCTACTTAGACCCTTCAGGTATTCGTGTTCCTCTCGTCTATTGCAGGTTGTGGAGGTGCAGAATATGCAAACAAGATGGGGATCCCAGTCATTTTGTTCCCTAGAACAAAGCACGAGCCTGATGGCCAATCAACAAGTGACCTTGTCTCCACTTTTGGGTAGGCTCACGTACAGTCTTCTAATTGCTATATTTTGTTTTTTCTTCACTCTTCTTGTTTTAATTTGTCAATAGGATGAGAGTAAGATGGTGCAGCTCAGATGCTGTCACTGCTTCAGACTAACAATCATCTAATGAATTAAAGGCCCTTCTTATAGTTCCAATTATCCGATGTTTGCCATCTTCTGTTTTTGCCTAAGAGGGAATGAAGCTGTTGTTTCCTCGATATGCAAAGTCAAGCGGATTGTTACAGATTCTGATTAGGGAGTCTAAATGTTCTAATTTGAGCTAGCGCTGTTTTTACTTCTGATTCCTGTTCTTAAGCCTGTCATTAGCATTGCTATCTGCATGAGCTATCTCGAATAGATAAAAAAACGACCTGAGCCTTGACTTTTATTGTCACAAGATCATTAGACATTTTGACATTACCCAATGTGTCTTATTGTTCTGCTTATATTTTTCACTTGTTCATTTTACATGTTTTGCTATCTAAGATCCTACCTATTCAACCTCCATCTTCATGAAGCATTAAAATTCATGATATTGCAATTATGTTTTTTCCTCTCAGACCTCAGTAGACAGCGTCACGGATTTAATGTTTGATATGCTGACCAATTGTTATTTCAAATTGTAACTCTAAATTAATTGATTCAAAGTGTAGATTACAAGACTTTGCCACATACTCCATTTGCACACATTTTAGTTTGTTTCTTATTGTCTTTCAATTTATAGAAACAGAAAGAAAGCAACAAATTCTAATATCTTTGATTGCAAAATGATAACATTGTGCAACCTGCAGTTACGTTTACCACATCCTCTCTTAGATATGACTGAAACGATGAAAGCTGAAAACAACAAATTACTAGTTCTTGCTATCCTAGAAAGGCAGCACATATAGAGTATGATAAATGTTGTCTGCCTCTTTTTCTTCTTTTAATGGGAATACAATACTTGTATTTTCTTCCTTTTTTGTTTATTAGTATCAAAGCAATAAGGAAAAATGTGTGGAGATTATTCACACACTTCGACAAGATTATGATTATTCTCCCTTTTCTTAATCAGGAGGTTTGGTGTTGACTTCATTCTTTTAGCTGGCTATTTAAAACTTATACCAGCTGAGTTGATTCGTGCTTATCCACGATCTATAGTCAATATCCATCCATCACTCCTTCCAGCTTTTGGAGGCAAAGGCTACTATGGAATGAAAGTGCATAAAGCTGTTATCACTTCTGGAGCAAGGTATGTAGCATCATGTGATGATGCACATTACTCTATTGTGAGTCTTTGAAGTTGTTGAATCAGAAGTGCTAATGTAGGACAAATACAAGAATTATTAACTAGTAGCTAAAACTCAGGAAAACTAGGAAATATAGTTTTTGAATGTTATTAGGTTGCTAAAGCTTGGGACAGAATTTAAGATTGGGTATAGCTAAAGTTTTTAGGATTTGATTGGTGGAAATTTAAGCTAGAAGGATTGATTTTACTGAAATTTTAGGTTTGATATAACTAGAATTTAGGGTTGAGTACACATATATATAGAAAAAATTTAAACCCCTTATTCCAGTAATAAATGGATTCCTAATTAAAATATCCAAAATAAAATTAAATCCTATTCTAATAAGAATTCTACATTTTTAAATAAATTTAAGTCGTAAACAATTAGGATAACATATCTAATTTATTACTATTTCCTATCTAATAAGAAAACCAATCATAAACTAAATTTCAGCCGTACGTTATCTTTGCTGTGAATTCAACCCCCACTTTTCATCCCACTAAAAAAGTTATGTTTGACAAAATTTTCCTCTTTTATTCTTTTATAGACTCTAAGCTCTTTTGCATTAAGTGCTGTTCCATTTCAATTCTTTTATTGGACACTCAAGTTATCTAAGGAGAAGAAAAAGGGTTAAAAAAGAAAAGTTTTCTTAATTTATGTTTCCTCACATGTATATTTGCATGATTAGATACTCAGGACCAACTATACATTTCGTTGATGAGCATTATGATGAGGGACGAATCCTTGCTCAAAGAGTTGTGCCTGTGCAAGCCAATGACACAGCAGAGGAGTTAGCTTCCAGGGTTCTTGAAGTGGTAATCGGATTTGTCTATCCTTTGGCCATATTTTGTGCAATATTGTACTTAGCTATTAGTTGCATTGTATTATGATGTTCTTGCAAAGTTTAACCAAAAACTACTTGTGTTTGTGGGATTGATATTGTTCGCATTTCCAGCTCATTTTATCTTATGCTAGAGTTGTACCATCTTGTTAAATGTCTTTGTCTGATTAGGGAAGTCCTGAGTCGTGCCAAACATGTTAATCTTGAGATAGCTTTGCAGAATTAAGCTATAAATGGTATCATAATACATTGAACAAAGGGGACATTCTGATTTTGGCTAAAAGTGATATTAATTTAATCTTATTTTCCTTCATCATTTCTGCAGGAGCATCAATTATATGTAGAGGTGGCAGCTGCGCTATGTGAAGAACGAATACATTGGAGGGATGATGGTGTCCCTATCATCCAGAGTAGGGAAAACCCTGATAAATACAGCTAGTGTAATCAATCTTCATTTTGTTTTTGGTGAGAATCTTAACATTCGAGCAAGTTATACAATTACTCCAATCTAATTTTCTGGAGCTACGCTATGTTCTACCTTATCTATGGCTATGAATTTATGTGCATACAGGTGGTCTTTTACAGTAAATTTTGACCAACTTTGAAGTCAGGGGTCATGTTGGACATCCTTCAAAGCTTCATCACACAGAAGATTGCCATTGTGATTCTAGAAGTTTTTCAAGTTATGAGAGGTTTTGCCATCAAGCTTCTTGTAGATAGCAGTTGACTGAGTAGTTTTGGTCCCAGAGTATGAGGTTGCGTGGATCCAATGTTTTTATGCCATAGTTGTCCAAAGGACTTGGGCAATTGTCCTTACCCTACCATTTTTTTTATTGGTTGTATTACTTGGAGAATCAAGGAAGGCCTGGGCTGGCAGTTATGCTTACTCCAGTTTCTCTGTTGTATTACGTTGGCGAGTTGGAGTGTGGTAGTCCAATGGTGTCTAAAGACTCCAGTAAAGTGGGGATATTTAAGTATGCAATCACTTGCAGTGTTTTTAACATCAAATGTTAGCGGAACTCCCTAATGTAAAAACCGTAATCTGGAAGCTGGCGTAATATGACGACCAAATTCAGGCAAGGCGTAGGTCATCCGCCTTTAAGCAGCCTGTTGCTTGCAAGCGCGGTTGGCCTGGCTGCCCGGTGTCTAATGTTGCTGTGACAGATGATTGAGACTCTTTTGCTACTGCTGGTTAGCAGATCTTTGCTTTATAGTTTGTATTGGCTCCAACGCTCAATTAGTATTTGAGGTTCTTCTAACTGCTTTTTGTATTAGGCGCACCTAGTAGCAGTGCAGTTGATTTTTTCAGTTTCTGCTAAGTAGTAATTACTAGAGTTGTATTCTTATTTTCTTTATAGATTCCTCGAGAAAACAATAAAGATTCAAAGGAAAAGGAAAGACACGCAATGTATTTGGGATAAGTATTAGATACGTAGCCATCCAAATGTGTAATGGCTATTTTGTTTACAGCGGCAAACCAGTTTTAATAATTTGGTTCAAGGTACAAAAGAGTGAAGAAAAGAAGCTTATACAGTTACAATTATTCGTCAGAAATACAGGATGAAGGAGCGAAACCCAACTTGGCAGCCCCAAGATCAAACTCCCACATGTAATTTTGCTGCATTATATTGCCGATCACCGAAACGCCAGGCCAAGCGGTCGGTACAATTCCCAGGCACATCACCCCCACAGCAACATCTATAAAGTAGCTCTTTACTGGTGGCTCAAAGTTAACCCCGTCCATGAAATGAATTGTCAATTTGGGCACTGATGTTTCGTTGAACGATTTCGCTTCAAAGCAATGTTCCATTGGCCCCAGGTCCGGCATTTGTACCTTCGTGTAGTTTGCCAAGGATTGCTCGTAAGCTTCCATTACAGCATTATATGCAGGCTCTGTCAAATATGTCAAGCTGGAACCAGAGTCAAGAATGGCTCCGCCATTGCCATAGACATTCCACACTGGAGACGGAATTTTCAGGCGTGTATTGCCTACTGAGATGCCTGAGACATTGACTGCATAGTATGGATTGATAACATCAACCACCAACTCCGTGTATTGCATTTTCAGTGTTGGTGTGGTTTTAACGTCTCCGAAAATGAGGAAGTTTTGAAGGTTGCTGGGGCTAAGGTGGTCAACCAAACAATAGGAGAACTTGTAGCCAAAAAGTTTGGCAATCCTTACTGCAAATGAATGCTGGCTGTAGCCTAACCCCATTATACCGTCAGCGTTGCGAAAGGAACCGTTGAACACTTGACTACACCCTATTAAGACATCATGCAGCTTTATCTTGCGGTGATTGTGAAGCCCAACAGTTACAGTCTCGTTTGCAAACAATCCGATAACATTTCTGCCATCTGCATATCTGTCATAACGACATTAGAATAAGCATTGGCCTGCAGATGGATAATTGCACGCTATTTGAATCCATCCTATATAATTATAATACAGAGCCAAAATGCTGTTTCTTCCGTTACCTATAGTCGTAAAGGCAGGGTGCTTCTGGCGCAGGACAATCAGTCAAAGAGAAGGATGAAGCGAGCTCATCTCTGCAGGTTATAGATGAGCATGGAATTGTCCTGAAGGACGGTGATGTATCGGCATCGAAGATCCTAATTATCCCAGGATATGGTTCGAGTTTGAGACAATGTTCGCATCTGTATTCACAATGCATCCAAGTGAGGTCGCTCCCTGTGTCAGCTATCAACACAAACTTACGAGGCCGTGGGCTTCCAACTCTGAAAGATACAAAGTATTGACCAATTCCAACGTCTGCAGCCGAACGGATTGGTATCTCGGCAGGAATTGTCCCATTGATCTCAAAAGCCTTCCTTCTTTGTCCCAGGCGATGCCCAATTGTTTGTTGCCTGTAATGGTCGCTGTGGATAAGCTGCTTCATGCGGTCTAACCTGCTTTTGGGTGGTCCAAGAGTGGAAAAGCCTGAATCAGCTAGCTCAGGTGCATGCCTGTGAATCAATTCAAACTTAATCGCTTCATCTGGTCCACATGAGCCATTATCATCGCCGTAGTCATGGCTGTTGAAGGCATGAACCTGAAAGCAGAAGGCATTAACATAGATTAACAACAACAGTAAGATCAGGATGTGGGGCGTAGACATTTCGAAGGGAAAGAAAGTAGCAGTCAGGATGAGCAACGAGGTAGCCAAATGACATCCCCCATCAACACAAGCCCTTCAAGTACCGTGAATTGCTGAATAACTGCAAATGCGGACATTCATACACTTGTTTGTTTCGTCATATTTTGTTCTTAAACAGGCAAACAGGGAAACAAAAAAAAAAACTAAACCCTTTATCCAACGCCATCAACGCCATTAAATTGCAAATCCGGTTCACCGTCAGATAAAATAGTGACTAATTGAGTCCATGCTTCGAAATGAATTAGAAAGAATGGACATCCGTGAGAATAGCTTGGTTTTGGTTGCATAAACATAATTAATTAAAGAAAATTTTAATTTATGTATGTTTAACTTATAAGCTAAAATTTTAATTTATAAGCTAAAAATGGGTCTCGATTAGTGTGGACCGGGTCCATATCGGCCTTGTAATGGGGAAGTCCGATATCGAAGCTATATAAAGGTTAAGGTCTCTTGCAGTTACTCGCGCGCTTCACGAACATAAGGTTCTCTGACCCGTTAAGAGAGCTCGTAATTCGAGGAAACTGTAGAAAGGCCTAGCCCGTGAGCTGGTGATCACTTTCCACTAAAGGCCCCGAGAGATTCAGAGACGTTTGGAGCTCGGAATCGGCATCGGAATCAAAGATGGAACCGAAATTCAGGTATTCTACATTATCTTCGTTTTTAATCCTTTCATGGGACCCTGGGGTACGTAATAAAGAACCTCACTACGTACATACATTTTTGTAATTAATATCCTTAATTAAATGACATTAATGTTGGTTTTTTTTAATTTGACCATGAAACGTGTTATTTATTGCAAAGAGCTAACAAGTTTTTTAATTTTCGCGATTTAATTGATTTATAATTTTGATAATTAAGAATAATATTTATATCATTTATAAACATCTTATTGCTCTGTTTGCAATCAATTTTCTTATGGAATGAAGGCATAAAGTTAGACGTGGTACTAAAAAAGGAAAGGTGATAAATTATAAACGACTCTAGTGACTAGTCATGTGCAATAATAATTTTATTCAGAGCCTTGTGTATGAAGGAAGAATAGATTGCAAACTTTGCCTAACTCATTAGTTTTCGATTATCCCGATCAGATGGCTTATAATAATTAATTATATATTCAGGAAGCAATAAAGGTGAATTGTGAATACTACTATTATACAGCTTTAATTGCATTTTCAAGGATTCATAAATATTACTGAATTGACCATTTATGAATTTTAATAAGACAAATTTTATTTTAAAGTGAGCATCAAATGTTAGTTAAACAATTTTGATACGGTATTCTACTGACGTTTTAAAGATTATACATATATAAGCGTAATATAAAATGGGCTTTTCAAGAATTTTAAAAATCGTAAAATTTTTTAAAATTTTCTACAAGAGAGATCTATATCTTTTGCCAAACTAATTAATGTAATTTCGAGCGTATAAATAGAAATTCTTTTGCCATTAGATTTGCATAATTCCAGCTTAGGGGTGCTTGTTTGGAGGTAATAAGAAAAAATGTATGAGTATGGAGTGAAAATTCATGTGTGGATTTAAAGAG
>JAOQMQ010000008.1:13878865-13908689 GCA_027563845.1 Erythroxylum subrotundum
TGTGTTTGTGAATTTCCTCATATTGATGGTTATATAATTAATCTTTAGACTTGAGATTACCAAGGTATCTCGTACAAGAATTATTGTATTTTGATGTTACTTATGAACTGTCTTAGGATAATTCAGTCGGTAGTACTTAGATACAGTATGAATCATATGAAGATAGTTGAGTAAGGTAATAAATGATTTGTCACTATAAAATAATTAAAGAGAATGTTCTGCTGTTCTTGATTAACAGTGATTTATAAAATTTTTTGGTAAGAGTTAATTGATATTTGAAAAGTTATTTTCAAATATCAATTATAAATCAGTTACTAATTAGCAAGAACGAACATGATTGAATGAAAAATGATAAACATTATATCCATACTCTTTCCAATTAGGACATTGGATGATGAAATGATTAAATTATACACCATAGTCATGCATTGAGACGTTAAGTCAAATTACTTTGACATTCATGAGATTTGGATGATCATGATATATTAATAGACGTCAATCTTGATTTATGATTATAAATTGATTAACCGGAGAACTAAAGATAAATTAAAAAGAATTTTAATTTATTTGATTATAATTATGAATTAGACTTATAATTTGTAATCATTGCCAATATATTATAAACTTAATGAGTCACAATTAAATAGCAGTATGTAAAGGAAAAATCAATTTTAATTAAGTTGGACTTAATTATAAAGTTGTATTTAATTTTAATAGATATTTAAAAAACTAATACTTTTTCTATAAATGTTTGTCTAATTTCTAAAAAAAAGAGAACTTTAAAAATAAGCGAATAAACACAAAATGAGAAGAAATAAAAATTGCCTATGTTAGTAAAGATAAAAACAAAAGCACAAATAAAAGAAAAATATAACTAGATTAATAAAAAATGAGGCTATTTTAACATTACAATCCCTCGACAATAATATCAAAAACTTGATTATTTTTTAACTACGAGTGCATGTTATAATCGTAACTAGCATCGATGAATATAAGTTGGTCCTATGAGAACTATGATTATTAGTATTAACCATCTATCTAAATTCAAGTAAACAAGTGTTAATAGTACTAATAGTCTTTTTATTATCTAATCTAGATACACAATTGGTTAAATTAGAAAAAGAAACTAAACTAATCTAAATAGTAAATAATAGCTAATCAACCAAGGTGATAGATAAGAATAACAAACAATAGATATAGACAGTGACGGAGCCAGGAATTTAAGATAGGGGGACCCAAAAATTAATTTTTTTAAATTTTAGGGGGCCCAGTACACTACTGACCCTTAAATAACTATATCTTTATATATATATATATATATATTAAAAAAAAATTTAAAAAAAATTTGGGGGGCCAAGTCTTCACTTAGCTCCGTCGCTGGATATAGACCAAACTTAGATGTAGAATCCCACAAAAATTCTCTATCATTGAATTTATAATAATAATTAATCATGATTATTTAGACTGGTAAGAATTTTTAAGTTACAGTCATATTATCTTTTGAGACATATTATCCATATATGTAAGCTGATTAATTGAATCTCTTTATAATCAAAGCAACCTAAAAAACACATTAACTTGCTTTTGTAAATTTGATGGTTAATTCAGACAGGTTATGCAGCTATATCTCTAATATGTTGCTATATCTCTAATAACAACATATAACCCCCATCATTCATGTTGTGACCTTAACATATAAATCATCTCTCTATCCTAATGTATGATTCTGATTATTGAATCTTCAATTCTTGTTCTTTTAATTCAACATAATATATAAACATGAATAATTTTGAAGAAAACAAGAGTATTCATTAAACCAAGGAAATTAATTCAAAATATAAGGTTCCTCATATCTAAATCTATATCTCAATTTTGAGACTTTCTTGGTAATAGCATAAGATAAATTTGTAGCATGTTATATATATATATATACACATATACATATACATATATATATATATATATATTTATTTATTTAAGAATCTTTTAAAACTATTTTCTGATGTATAATACCAAGATAACTTATATTTATTGTTAATCTTAATCATGTAAGATATATCAAGTCTGAGTATATAATATAACACATGCCAAACTCTTAACTAAGTTCAAAGATGATGTCCTTAAACATTTGATTCTTTTTTAAAAGACTTTGTTAAGTGTTGAGAAATAAGTCAATAGAGAGTCTACAATTTGCATACAAAACTATCATAAGATCTGTTCAATATAAACTTTGAAATCTTACAAGACAATCTATCAATCTTACAAGACAATCAATCTTAAATGTAAAGGAAAACCACCCGGGGGTGTTGTTGGAAAACTTTTTATTTTTATACTCAAGGATCTAATTGTTTGTAATTATAAAAAGAAAATTGAACCTATCTAACCCATCGTCTAACTTGAAAGCCTTATAAAGTATTCCACACAACTCATATACAAAGTGAAAGAAGTATCCTATATGATACTATTCAATAGACAATCGCCTCGTAATTAATATTTTAAAAATCAGATCGGAAGTTAAATTTGTAAGACAAGAAGTTTAAAGTTTAACAGGTTCAATCGGTATTAAACCGTCATAAAATCAGCTAAAAATAAAATAAAATTAAAAAATTTGAAATATGATTAAAAGAGATTGTTGAAAAATTTAAATTTTAATTAAAATATAGGATGTTAACAAAAATTAATTGATTTATTTGGTTTATAAGAAATTATTACTTTACTAAAATTGACCAATTAATTAATAGGTTGATCAGTTTTTAACAGTAAGAGTTACTAAAATAAATTGAAGTTGAAACCGAACAAAAAAAATTAAACAGTTTAAAATTTTTACGATTAAACTGGTTGAATCGGTTGAGTTTTTTAATTTTTGGTTATAATCATCTTCTTAGAATGTCATAAACAAGAAATAGAATGCTTGATACTTTTTGTTCATGGCTAGTTCGTCAAATATTGTCACAAAGAATCCAAATCTTACCATATAATTATTGAATTTGCAAACACTATATAGAATCCATTAATTGACGTAACCAAACACGCCTTAATCATTCAGCGCATTTTTTTATTCGTGAGTTGTTGACCAGCTAAGCGCTTCACTTTGGACTCATTCTTGACTTTGTCGCTTCCTTCATTTCACTCTCTATCCTCTTTCTTTATATTCTTCTTCTTCTTCTCCCTTAATTTACAAAATTTAATTAACTAACCTATCCCTTTCACTTACTACTTGCTAGGGTTGGTTGGCTTGTACGATTTGTGCTTTCTTTCCTACTACTTCTCCCCTTTGATCCCTAAAATGCCAAAATTTTCCATGCCATTATGTCTCTCTCAAGATCTCGACAATGAAAGTTCCGTTCCTTAATGTTTGGCTCTAGTTCAGTCGCCATTTCCACAGTATTTTGGTTCTTGTACTTGCTCTCTCTAAGGTACCTACCTACCCCTCTCTCTCTCTCTATCGTTTTTCGTTTCAGATCTAGAGCGTACGACATTGTACAGTAACTTATTGCTCTTCTTTTCTTTCTTCAAGTCGCGCATTTATTAATTTCGTAGTTCCGAGAATTTGTTCTGTTTTGGGTGACTTTGTTTCTGTTGTTGTTCTGACTTTGAATCTTTGAACTTGCTCTGGTTTTTAATAATGTAGATGGATTCTAGTAGTAACAGTGGCGGTCAACGCTTTAATAGAATACCACGTCAGTCACTTGCTCATTTCAAGATGGAACCCTTGGTGAGTTCTTTTTTTCTTCGTTACTATTCTTTGTAGTTTATGACATCAACAGAGCTTTGGTGTTTCCATCTGCTTTTTACTTTCTTAGATTGCTAACTTCAACTTAAAGTAGTTCTACGTTTATGTTTTCTGTAAATCATGCGTTTTCGATGCTAATGTCTTTTCTGGTAAATGCTTTTTCTTGTTTTAGCTTGATGACAGTTTGGAGCAGTGGCCTCACCTGCATGAGCTTGTTCAATGTTACAGAACTGATTGGGTGAAGGATGAAAACAAGTATGGTCATTATGAAAGCATGTCTCCACCACCTTTTCAAAACCAGGTTTTTGAAGGGCCCGATACTGATATTGAGACGGGTATGGTCGAGGAAAGGAATTATGAGTCTGCCATAATTAAACTATTTTACTATTTTTAGAGTGTTAGTTTCTAAGGCTAATCTATCTGTTTTACTGTTCCTAGTGGCTAATGAAATTAGTGGAATCTTACACAAATATATCTGTTTTACTGTACCTAGTGGCTAATGAAATCAGTGGAATCTTACAATCTTCTTGCTAATGAAATTATTGGAAGCTTACGATTTTCTGTGTTGTTTATCATTGTCCTAATGTCCATAATTGTATAGTTAATGATATCTTATTCCTCAATTGATATGCTTGATTGAGATGCCATTTCTTTGAACTTTCTGCAGAAATGCAGCTTGCCAATCCTAGACAAACAAAAGCTGAAGACACTACTGAAGATGATATCCCAAGCACTTCAGGAAGACAATTAGCAGATGGCATCCTCTCAAGTTCTAACTCACACATCTCAAAGGTTGTACTGACTGGAGTATCGGGCAAATTTGATTATGAACTCATTATATGATTTGTCTATTTTTCTAGTTCTAACTATGCAATTTGTTTAATAAATTTACCTTCCATGATTTGCATGATCATTTTGCCTTCCTTCTTTAATGATTGTGTTCCTACAGCATTTTGTTCAGTCTCCTATCCCTGCTTATGAGCCAGCATTCGATTGGGAAAATGAAAGATCAATGATTTTTGGCCAAAGGGTTCCAGATAATCCAACCACACAGTATGCCAGGTTTTCTAAATTTAAATTCCTATTAAAAGCGGTTTCAGTGTTCTCATTTTGTTTCCCTATCAAAAATGCTAGTCTTATTACCTTGTTTTTCCATGGGATGGTTGCAGTGGATTGAGGATTTCTGTGAAAGTTTTGTCCCTATCGTTTCAGGCAGGACTCGTAGGTGGGTTTTTCTTTTATAAAACATTAAAACTTTGAGTTAAAATCACATTTTCATTATGCTTGCTTATGAGTAGAATCAGGATACTTTGAGCCTATTTGCTCAGCTGTTAGATCATGTTGCTACTTTTTTGTTGATTATATTTGAGGTGATGATAACTTGTGTTGCAACAAATGGTTTTTTAGTCTGGAAGGTTCTTAACTCCCTCCAAACTAAATAAATAGGAGCAGTTGCTTGTGCAATTGACATATGATAAAGGTTTTGACTGAAATTAAAATGCCATGCTTATTTGCTAAATGTTGTTTCCCTTTTGATGATGTGTTGGAAGTGTCAACTGTTGATTCCATTGTTTTATGCTTATTGCTGAATACCTATTAGTTGGTCCTGCTTTTATGCCTGTGATGAATATCTGGCCCATTGGTTGCTCGTGTTATAGACAGCTGGAACCTTTTATTTATAGCCATTAAAATTTGAAAGTTGCAAGTTTAAGCATTTGTAAACTATTTCTCACGATCAAACGCTTTGTGGAGTAACCAAGAGTTTGCAACTTTTCATTGCATGGTATGTTACTTTACTTGGTTTAAGGTTTCTGACATAGCTTTCTCATTCTCTTTCCCAGAGCCGTTTTATGGTACAATTTGCTTGTACAACAAGGAGAGAAGAGAGAAGTTGTCTGAGGATGTTTATTTTTCTGTGTTGCCTACAGACACACAAGATGTAAGAAACAAAAGTTAAATACACTTCTCCTACTTATATCACTATTCTGTAATTTCATTCATTATTGTGTTACTTACTCATTGATATCTGTTATGTTAACTATCAATGTCATCTTCATCATCAGGTATTTTGATATTCTTGGATGTGAATTATTTAATTTCATAGTTTCTTCTGTTTCTTCCAGCCAAAAGTATCTGATGGAAGTCGTGGGATTTTCTATTTAGATGCTCCATCCGCATCCGTATGTCTGCTAATCCAACTTGAGAAGCCTGCCGCAGAAGAAGGAGGTGTTAGTCCATCTGTTTATTCACGAAAAGACCCAGTATGTCCAAGTAACATTTGATTGTTTTATCTTGATTGTTTAATCATGTAAAACTAAAGTTTGTCGCCTGTTCGCAATTCTCTTCTGCATTTGCCTGGGTGGACAATAGTGGTGGGGAGAGGTAGAGAGTAGTCTTCTCCCTTTCCAACCTGTCCCCTTCCATTTCCTCATTCAAGTGCAATAGGTAATAGTTAATGTAGGAGAAAAAATGCATGAGTTTGGTGTAACAGGAGTCTTTGTGATTAGCGTAAGAAGGAAATGACATGTTCAATATTTATGTATACTTGATTCCTTTAAGTATGACTAGTTCCGGAATACATGTTAAATGAGGGGGATTGTACTTGTGAATGTGGGCGGGCTGAAATTATTCGTTGATTGAAACAAGCTTCCAATTCACTTATTGTTTGACAATTATGTTCCTTCTTTTCCACAGGTTCACTTGAGTGAGAGAGAGAAGCAAAAGCTTCAAGTGTGGTCCCGAATTATGCCTCATAGAGAGTCCTTTGCGTGGGCAATTGTTCCACTATTTGACAATAGCATTGGTGCTACTTCTGGTGAACCAGTTTCCCCAAGCAGCCCGCTTGCACCAAGTATATCTGGCTCAAGTTCTCATGACGGTGTTTATGAACCCACTGCAAAGATTACACTGGATGGCAAGTTGGGTTATTTAAGTGGAAGTTCAATTGTGGTTGAAATTTCAAATTTAAACAAAGTTAAAGAGAGCTATACTGAGGACTCACTTCAGGTGAGGAAAATATGCACTTGGTTGATGTTTTTGGTAGTCTTTTTTGTCCCTCTTTGACTGTTTTTCTAGACACTCCAGTTGTTCTGTGAACGGTCAATTGTTTTATGATTGGTTATAATCATGTGCAGATTCATTAGAAGCTTATTGAGAGTTTGTTGTGTTTCTTACTCTTTCAATAGGGGCTTGATGGCTCCGATTTCCATATTTTATCAACTGCTTATATAAGAGTCTTATAGTCCTGATTAGTGCTAGTCTTGTCACTATCTCATATTTGTTGCATATCTATTTTTCAGATAGTGTGCAATTTCAGATGGTGCTTTTGCTTTTGATTATTGTGAAAATTATACCTTTTCTCCATCTTGGTAGATGGTAGTCAACATTCATGATTTTGTTTCAGCCAGGATAGCCTTATAGGCTTTTGTTATCTTACTCAAATTGAGCAATGTACTTTGTCCTGGACTTCAACTTTTTGTTCTTGCCCTTTGAATGCACCTTCTTCTGGCATTGGTTTCAGTAGTTTGAATAAGTTACTTCGTCCCTCATTTTCTTTTATGGAACAATGCACTGGGGTGTGAAATGGTGGGGATGGAGACAATGTTTTCATTTATAAAGCACAGAAGAAGGCCTAGAAAATTGAAGGTGACTGTACTCTGGTAACATCATTTCAAGGAGTAATTTCAGGCCTTAAAGTTGCTTCAATGTTAGAGCTGTGGGTTGAGACCTGTTTTTATGTGCTTCATGATTGTGTTTATTATAAACTTGTGTGCTTCAAGATAGTTGAGTAGTACAGTTTCTAAAACCTGAAGGAGCTGGATTCTCTAATCACAGCTTTATATAATTATATCTATTATTAGGGAAAACCTTTCTTGGGTACTAGAATAGGGTGACAGTATGTTCAGTGATGATCTCAAGGGGGGCAATTTAGCACTTGCATTTTGGGATATTGTACTTGTCTGTGGTCTCCGACGTCTTTAAAGGGTAAAATGAAATACTCCGTAAATCAAGTTATTATAACATTTCAATGAGGCGGAATTGATGTGAAGAAGGATAATCCCAAATTGAAGATCGCCTTCGATGTGAAGAAACGATATAATGGTGCCTAACCTTTTTGATTGGTTTGATGCCAAACCTTGTTGATCTTCAGTAGAATGTCTGGTTACTCAAAGAAAAAAGTAACCTGCAAAATCCTGGCTATTTGGTGCTTAAGAAGTTTATAGTCAAGAGAGAACCATACATGAATGGATTATGGTTTTGAACCTCTTGTTGACTTGATATTATGAATTATAGGTCATCTTCTGCTTGCAAATATTCTTATCTTGTTGCTTCATGTAAGCATAGCAATATATGCATATGTGTATGTGTATGTGTTAAATGATTATGTTTTTTATTTAGCTGATCTTGTAAATGTAATCATTTTATGTTTCACGTTTGATGTTCATATTTTCTGTTATTCTTTCGATTCCCGCTTTGGTTCAGCTTAGAATTTCATGTTCTATGTATTTTGCTCTTGATTTAATTGGTGTGTGTTTACCCTGAGTATTTCATGTAATCCCATGACTGCTTGACACATTCATATCCACTAACATAATCTTAGGAAATGATGTTTGTGCTTGTTATTTAAGTAATAAAATCTCTTCTTTAGACCTATCTTACTTTCTTGAGTTTTTTCCCTACTCCAATTAACAGGATCCTAAACGCAAGGTTCATAAACCTGTGAAAGGCATTCTCAGATTAGAAATTGAGAGGCTACAGTCTGGTCAAGCTGAGTTGGAAAACTTATCTGAAAGTGGGGTGACCAATGACTCCATAGAACCAGGGGACCATATTGTTGATTCCAGATTTGCAAAAAGCCCCATCAATGGTTTTGAAGCACCTCAAACTAGCAGCTCCAAATGGAACGCCCTTGATGGCAAAGACACTTCTCGAGATAGATCAAGTACTCATGGAAATCTTGATCCCAATCCTGCTGATGTAAGTATGACATGTTTTGCCCTGATCTTGCTTCTTGGATGTTACTGTCACATGAACATGTACGTGCCTTCTTCTCAGTACTGGAATATTTAGGTACATGGTGTCTATGTGCCGCCTATTTCTTAAGACTTTCTGTTGCCAATACAATGCGTTAAAACATAAATGGTGTAATGCATTTGGAAATTAGTGGATGAGTGTCGGTCAACATTAGGTTTAATGTCTATGAAATGGAAACTCAAAACAGAGATGCTTGCCCATGGTTAGATGTTTACTCCGAGGCTTCTGCCATTGCACTAGTAAAACGCTCCCATCAGTATATTTTTGTTTGAATAAAAATTTCTTCTTATTGAGAATTCTTTACGATATTGTTTAATTACTAATGCTAATTTTGGAATCTGTCTTTTTTCAAAAAGAAGAGAGATAGAGATGGAGAATAAGAAGCGTGTGGATGTGTTCTGATAAAAGAAGAAATTTAGATGGAACTGTGGATCCTTGTTAAGAAATACAGGATGAAAGGCCTCATGACATGCTTATATTCTTAATTAATTATTCGCTGCAAAGCAGGAAAAACATTTCTAATTATTAGACTAATGTAATGGGTGTAGCATATAGGCAGTTAATCTATTCACCTTGGACATTTGATTGTGAAAAGTATGGAGTTTGGAAGTTTCAAGTTCATATGTAATTGATTGATCACCATGTTGATTGACACAGTTTCATGCATTCGACTTCCGAACAACAGTGCGAAATGAGCCTTTCTCGCAGCTTTTTCATTCTCTGTATGTTTATCCTTTAACCGTTAACCTGAGTCGGAAGAGGAATTTGTTTATGAGAGTGGAACTGAGAAAGGATGATATGGATATTCGTAGACAGCCTTTAGAGGTAACTCTGCAATATGTATTTTAGGAAAGCTTTTGTCTGTAAATTTCAGTCATATATAATGCATGTTTCCTTAATACTAGGCAATAAATCCGAGAGAGCCAGGAGCCTCACTTCAAAAGTGGGCCCACACCCAGGTTGCTGTTGGTACTAGAGTGGCATGTTACCATGATGAGATTAAACTTTCTCTACCTGCCACTTGGACACCATCACATCATCTTTTGTTCACTTTCTTCCATGTTGATCTTCAGACAAAACTGGAAGCTCCAAAGCCAGTAAGTTATTGCACATATGCACACATGTGTGCGTGCACACACTCACACACATATTTCTTTTATATGTGCCTTGTGTTCTCATTGGTTGACACTACATTGGCTGGTTATGGTGTTAGAGATTCCAGTTAAATAAAAGATGGCTCATGCATAATTATTCTTTGTGAATTAATTGATAAATGAGCTTTTGAATCCTCCTTTAAACTTAAAGGCAGTTTGGCTTTAAAGTATATTATCTCAATTGCCTTCCTCTCTGGACTTGTATAGGTGGGGAACAGTATTAAAACAAAAATGCTGAGAGATATTAAACTTTGATAGACAGGAAAAACTAACTATGGATTAGAAGTGCAGAAATTGATCTGGAAACTTCGCTGTTATTTGGAAATTAAAATTGGCCAAACTCTTCAAAGATGAAATATTGTTGATCTCTTGTCAGGTTTTGTGGAGATGAACTTGTCTTTGTGAAATTCATTCTATTTTACAGTCCAGCGTTAGTATTCGGGCTTTGTTTCCATTATGAATCCTTTTCAGCTGAGCTGCCATTTCCCCTCTTTATAGGTGGTGATCGGATATGCAGCACTTCCACTGTCTACTTACAACCAGTATGTAAATAGCTTAAAATTGGTCTTTTCTTTTTCCCTGTTTTTCTGGAAGGCTATTCTTACATTTTAAAGCTGATTTTTGGTGCTTGCTTTGTATTTGATTCTATTTAATACTACTTGTCTGTCTGATGTTTTTATTGATGCATTGCATTCTTGTTGAATCTCTGAAGAAATTCATGACAGTTGCTAAAAACGTTTTTACCTTTAAGAGTTTAAAGGTATGACATTTAAGTTTAAAATTGTCATGATGTCCTCGCTGTTGTTGTTGTTATTGTTTTTATAGCTGCAGTTATACCAAAGATCTTTTGTGGACTTCTCTTATGTTTTGTGATTCTCTTTTTTGCAATCCATATATTAATAAAAGGCGAGATATGTATACTAATGCATGGGAAACTTTGCTCAATGTTTGAGTTGTCACCACTGATGTCAGTTGTGCTCTTTTTGTAAACACTGTTAATGTTTAACCTTTAAGTTTTGCGCCTTTTGACCTGTCACATAATGTGCAGCCATGTAGGATTTATGTAAAATGTTTACTTCTCAGTTGTCTTAAAATGTTGAGGTTTCTGTTAGTTTTTATTACTACCGTTGTCTGATATCACATATAAGAGTTTTTAAATATTTTACTCAGGTTGAAATCTGAAATCTCTTTACCAATCATGAGAGAGCTTGTTCCACATTATATCCAGGATACTGGCAAGGTAAGTTTGTAGTGGTGTATGATATCTTCATTTATATCTTTCAAATTTGTTGTTATGCAGTGGTTTAGCCTCTGATACTATTCTTTCCTTCTGTTTTGAGTTCAAATTTTTTGTGGATTATACTGCTTATTTCACTTGCTTTCAAAGTTTCTCATTCAAGCACATCAGGCTTTCCACTCTAAGCAGTGGTAGTTTAAACCAGTGTTTCTTTAGAGGAACACTAAAATAAACAGTGGAGTTTGGCTCAAAATCATTAAACACGGGCACCGGGGCTGGATATGAGGATATCCCAGTTCTTTTGGGCTTTTGCTTAAGAGAGTTTAAGGTCAAATTTGTTTTCAACAATAAGTTTGTTTAAACCACTTCTGTTTTTCGTTTCACTGGTTCATTAATGTGTTAAACCCTTCCATCTCTTATTATCCTTCTCTTCAGCGGTTATTAATCTGTATCATGCTGGTTGATGATTTTTCTCATCTCATAATCAGTTTTTTCTGTGATTCTGAATCTCATGGTTGGCAGAATTTGTCTGTTCTGTATGACATGTATTAACTTGTTACATCTTTGTTTCTATGTTCTGTGACTAGTCTGATGTCAATTCATATTTCAACAATAAGTTTGTTTAAACCACTTCTGTTTTTCGTTTCACTGGTTCATTAATGTGTTAAACCCTTTCATCTCTTATGATCCTTCTCTTCAGAGGTTATTAATCGGTATCATGCTGGTTGATGATTTTTCTCCTCTCATAATCAGTTTTTTCTGTGATTCTGAATCTCATGGTTGGCAGAATTTGTCTGTTCTGGATGACATGTATTAACTTGTTACATCTTTGTTTCTATGTTCAGTGATTAGTCTGATGTCAATTCATATTTCCCACTTTTTGCCCTTTCATAGGAAAGGCTGGATTATATAGAAGATGGAAAAAATGTCTTCAGATTGCGTTTGAAACTATGCTCATCTTTGTATCCCCTAAATGAACGCATTAGAGACTTTTTTCTGGAATATGATAGGCACACCCTTCGAACAAGCCCACCTTGGGGTTCTGAACTTTTGGAGGTATTTATTTCCATCTATTTATAGTTTAATACTATTTCGCCTTTTGATTTATTTGCAGAACATGTATGAGTTCCTCTTTGGGGTGCTGTGCATTACATACATTCTGTTGTGTTAGCCAATAGTTTGAGTTGACTTGCAGAAGTTACATTTTGGATATAAACAATTGGTAAAATTTTGCATCACTTATTACTTCTTCTGGAAAGAATGTGGCTGAATTATTTCAAGACCCTTATGGATTTGCTGTTTCCTGGAATCCCATGTGGTTTAATTTAGCTCTAGTGCAGCTTGTGTTTTGATATACTTTTTAAAAAATATTTTACTATATGGTATCTAAAAATCTTCATCGAGGATTGACATGATTGCTTTTTTATCTGATGCAGGCTATTAACAGCTTGAAGAATGTTGATTCCACTGCTTTGCTTCAGTTCCTTCACCCAATATTAAACATGCTTCTACATCTTATAGGCAGTGGTGGGGAAACTCTTCAGGTTCTGTAACAATTTAATTGATGTTGTACTAGAAATAATTCTGAATTCATTGCTTA
Source organism: Erythroxylum subrotundum (assembly GCA_027563845.1). Classification (NCBI taxonomy): domain Eukaryota; kingdom Viridiplantae; phylum Streptophyta; class Magnoliopsida; order Malpighiales; family Erythroxylaceae; genus Erythroxylum; species Erythroxylum subrotundum. Next base: position 13,891,624 of record JAOQMQ010000008.1, read on the forward strand.
TGTTTGTTCTCAGATGGTCATTATCATCTCATTGTTTCTGTATTCCTTTTTCTCTAGGTGGCAGCCTTCAGAGCTATGGTTAATATCTTAACTAGGTATGCCTTTCAATTCAGTGCATCAGTTTCACATGGACAAGCTGTAATTTATCTTGCTATATGTATCTGAAAAAATATTTGACCATCAAGAAATATCAGAGTGCTCAACTGCCTAGGTGTTAGAAAAAGTAGATGCCTTCCATTTTAGGAAGAACTGAATAATTCAAATATTCTCAATTTAAGATGATCATTGCTTTATTCATTTCTTTTCTCTATTTTTCTTTCTACACCTATATGCTGAAGTGTAGTTAGTTCCTCTAGGTTCCATTCCCTTGTTGCTATGATAATAATACTGATGAAAATAGCCTCAATAAATCTTCAGAAATATTTTAGACTCAAACTTTAGTTCTCCTTTCCATGAACTTGCTTCAGCGTCAGGCTCTGCTTTGTATTTAGTTACTATCACATAGGAGCTCATCTATAGGGTGCTCCGTGTTTAGTGAATAGCTTAAGGATATGCGTTTTTGTAGGGTACAGCAGGAATCAGTTGATGATGCTGAAAGAAACCGTTTTCTTGTAAACTATGTTGATTATGTGTTTGATGACTTTGGTGGCCGTCAACCACCTGTTTACCCTGGTTTATCAACTGTGTGGGGAAGCTTGGCTCGTAGTAAGGTATGTTGTCCCAACATCTGTGTGTTGCTCATATTATTTTTGTTCACTGGATTTTATCTTTGAATTTATGAGTTGCTTTATTATTGGATGAAAGCCATTGTTATTACAACTGATATTTTAGAGAGTGGAAGGAATGACAAAATGATAGGGAAACTCCTATCCTGTGCATTCTTTGAGAATGTGATTGCAGGGATTGAAGGTGTCATTTCACTTGCAAATTATGATGATCAGGGGACTGCTCTGATTTAAATTTGTAGAAATGAATTAAACATCTAAATCAAATGTTACATTGATGTGCATAATGTCAGCCTTGATTATTTGAAGCCTGCCATCCATAAGTGGTTATATGAAAGGGGTTGAAGGAAACATGATTCTGGGAGTTTAACGAAGGCATACGTTTATTTTCTTTTCTTTTCTTTTCTTTCCTTTATTTCTTATTTTACTTCATTCTTCTTCCCCTTTTATGTGCTTTTGATAATTTTAAATTCTTTTGACTGTTTACAGGCTAAAGGCTACCGTGTTGGACCTGTATATGATGATGTCTTGGCAATGGCATGGTTCTTTCTTGAGCTAGTGGTTAAGTCGATGGCATTGGAGCAAAGTCGTCTTTTCTATCAGAGTCTTCCATTAGGTATAGAAGGGAGGAAAAGTACCAATTTACTGATTACTTTATCCAAAATTTTCTTATGCCTTTACTTTTGGGAATTTATGGTGCTGTCACAGGTGAAGATGTCCCACCAATGCAACTAAAAGAAGGTGTCTTCAGATGTATAATGCAGTTATATGATTGCCTATTGACAGAAGTGCATGAGCGTTGTAAGAAGGGCCTAAGCCTGGCAAAACGTTTGAATAGTAGTTTGGCATTCTTCTGTTATGATCTTTTATCAGTCATTGAACCCTGTCAGGTTTTTGAACTGGTATGCTGCCTTTGGCATTTTAATTTTAATTTTGTGTAAAGTTCTACAGCCATAAGATTCTGAGGAAAATTTTGCTTCGAGTAAAAGTTGCACTTGAAATAGTTATTTCTGTAGCTATGTTTCATCGTACATGCACAGGAATGATGTCTATTAGCAAGCTGACAGATCTGCTTGATGTATTTGAAACTGTAAAAACATGAAAGTTCTCTGATTATCCAAAGCTGGTGGGGTTAAATTTTTAGGAGACAAAAAGAACTGCAATTGCATATTTGTGGTAACATTAGCATAGTCTGAATGATGGTCCCATTTTGTTTTGAACTAGAAACATGGGCTATTCTGTGACTGCTACTATTGGTTTTTCCTTGCAGGTGTCATTGTACCTAGATAAGTTTTCTGGGGTGTGCCAATCTGTTCTGCACGACTGCAAGCTTACCTTCTTACAAATTTTATGTGACCATGATCTTTTTGTCGAAATGCCTGGGAGAGACCCTTCAGACAGGTTTTTCGTCATTCAAATCATCTTTGGTTGGTTAGGCTACTTTCCTTGTTGATGAAGGAAGAGCACTATTAATGTGATTGGGAACTTCTTTTTTCCTTCTCTGTCTTCTCTTGGTATTAGTTGATTCTTTCTGGAAAACCATAAGATAGGGTTTGGTCCATAGTTGGTCTATAGATCAAAGATAAACGGTTTGGATGCAATTCTTAGATAGTCAAATATAATTTTCTGAGAGGAAATGAATTTTGTGTCTTTTACAAAGTTAGGGTTGCAGCACATCAATGTCACTTTGCTCTCTTGTAAAATTTCTAGTTGTTCTACATTCTGTCAGTTATAGGTTAAGGCTTCTAATGAAAATTTGATGTCACTGCCTAGTTCTCTCTGTTTGCTGTTGTTATACTTCATGATGATTGACTGGCTTTTCGACTCATAACACAGTTATTGCGTTGTATTTCCTTTGACTAAAATATATTTGTGGTCAAGGGTCAGCTGGTGGCTAAGTCCATTTGGACCAGATGCATGAAGTGATGTGTTTATTCCTTTTTCTCCATATAATTTAAGGATCTTAAGTCACACATTTTAAGGATATTTTGCCTAATTATGTTCATCTACACATTGTAGAAATTATCTTTCTTCGGTTTTGATACAAGAGATTTTCCTGACGTGGGATCATGATGATTTAACTCAGCGGTCCAAGGTAAGTATCTTGCATGCATAATTTTATATGTTGAACAATTTTACTATCTTCCAGGTTAGGTGACAGAAGTGCCTTTTCTGCTTCTCACAATGCACAGTTCAAACTTGTCTTCCTTCTAAATTGAGCCGCTTATGCACTTGGGGCTCGCATGGCTAGATATATATGCTTATGCATTACTTTTTTGGTGGCTCTAGGCAGCTAGAATCTTGGTGGTACTCTTATGCAAACATGAGTTTGATGCTCGATACCAAAAACCTGAAGATAAACTGTATATTGCTCAGTTATATTTTCCCCTTATTGGTCAGGTTTGTATTACTACTGGCTTTGTACTTAATCTTCTTCATGGGCTTTCTTAATTATACTTTGTTTACTTGTGCATTATCTCAAAATCCCAATTCCTTCTTTGACAATTTCCGATTCTCTCATTAATGTTCCTTCTTATATATACTATTTGCCTTGATCATTTTTTTACACATTGGGGACTGTTAGATGTGTGATTATGCATGTTTTTAAGTCCAATATTTGTTGTTTAGTTTCCGTTTTTGTACTTGTACCTTGATTGAAAGGTGATGAGAGGTACCCTAAGGTCATCAGAGAATGAGTGTAGGAGAGACCCATGTGGTAGGTTGAAAGTTGTTTTCAATTTTAGCCTAAGGAGGCATGGTTTTGGTAATCTGATGTGTCTTTACAATCTGGGAAATGTTTTTTAGTGTTTTTATTTTGAGCCAAATTCCTGATGGTATAAGATAAGAAGCTGAGACTTTAGCATGAGTGATGTATGAAGTATAGCGTATTTAGATAGTCTGTTGTTACGGATGAAGTTGCTGACAAGGACCTTTATTCCTTCAAAATCATCCCCAAACACAAGTGCAACTACACTAATGGAACGTTCTAAAAACTTTTAAGGATACAATTTTCCATCAAATTCTGGGTTGATACTCAAAATTTCTCTTCGAGCCACTATCTTCAACATAAATGCTATTTACATGTCAAAGAAAAGTAACTGGATGGTCATTTTGTATTGCTTCCTATTTTCTGTTTTGCAATAGTTTCTTCCTATTTCCTGTAAGTTCTGAGTTTATAGCTTGGATGTGTGCAGATCCTAGATGAGATGCCTGTCTTCTACAACCTGAATGCTGTTGAAAAGCGTGAAGTTCTAGTTGTTATCTTGCAAATTGTTTGCAATCTGGATGATGCATCCCTTGTTAAGATCTGGCAGCAAAGCATTGCACGTACCAGATTATTTTTCAAACTGATGGAAGAATGCTTGGTTCTTTTTGAGGTTGCTTTTCATACTCCAGCCGCTTACATTTTTTTTTCACGATAACTGGTCTGTATTCTTAGTCTATGGTTGGGATAGTGCATACTTTATGCTATAGTTCATGACTGTGAGTGCACTCCTTAATTTGTCCATTTGTGGTTATTCCCTAGCAAATGAAAATATTCATTGGTGAAAATTTACCGAATGTTATTTCTGTGTATTAAGTGAAGTGTACTCTGTGAAGAAACTACTGATTTGACAATTCATCTAATTGAGAAATTGGATTCACATTGCTGGTTGCATGATTGATCATGGAACTGTAGCTAGCGAATGGGAAGAGGGGTTCAATATTTCGTTCCTCTATATGGAAGGAAATGTTGAAGAATAGAGAATTAGATAAGATCAATCTTATGGGATAAGATTATTAGAAACAGAAATCCCTATAATCAAGGGATTTCTGCTAGACTTCTAGATATAGTCTAGTTAAAATTGGAACCTATTTTCCTGCTGGTTAAGTTGTATATATATGTATCCGTGTATATTAAATAGGATATACGTTTTTCCTGGGAATCTTAACATGGTATCAGAGCCCTAAAGTTTTCTGGAAGTATTCTTTGTTTTTCTCGGTGCAGCCTTCATTGCTGCTCATTCTTGTCAGATTTCTCAATCTCCATAACTTTTATTTTACCCAATCTTTCCCTTCTTTCACCATGGCAAATTCTGGAACTTCTCAAACCATCATTTCTAGCCCAGATGAATCTGTCTCTGTCCAGAAAATTGGGGAACTACAGAATGTTCGTGTCTCCAGCAGACTCAATGGCAAGAATTACCTCAAGCGGTCACTTCTTGTTCGCAACTATCTCAAAGGGAAAGGGCAGCTTGCTCACCTGCTAAAATCAGGACCTGCAACAAGGAATTCAGCAACAGAAACATGGGAAGAAGAGGACTCCATGATCATGGCATGGTTGTGGGACTCCATGGAACCTTCAATGAGTGATACGTGCATGATTTTAACCACTGCAAAGGAGATTTGGTACTGTGTTCAACATAAGTATTCAAAGGCATGCAATGCTGCTCAAATCTATGAAATTAAGATCAAAGCCACTGCCACCAAGCAAGGAGACAAATCAGTCACATAATATGCTAATACTTTGCAAACTCTGTGGCAATAACTTGACCATTATCAGGTCATTGAGATGAAAAGTCCTGAAGATGTTTTTTCTTTAAAAATTTCATAGAAAAAGAGCGTATTTATGATTTCTTGGCTGGATTAAACCCTGAATTTGTTCAATTCAAGGTTCAAATTCTTGGAAGGGAGTCCATACCCTCACTAGAAGAGGCTATTTCCCTAATTAGAGCAGAGGAGAGCAGGAGAAACGTGATGCTTGAGCCCCAGAAGATTGATGGGTCAGCAATGGTGATAAAGGGAGATAAACAAGACAAAGAAAGAAGTGATCAAGCCCTGCCTAAGCAATCTGGAAAGGACAACTTGTGGAAGGAAAATAAGGATAATCTATGGTGCACTTGCTGCAAAAAATCGAAACACACAGAGGAGACCTAATGGAAATTGAATGGGAAGCCACCAAGTCGTGAATGGGGAAATTGAGGAGGGTAATCACGACCATGGGCACATTCTGCTAAACAGAAGGAAGATGAAGAAGATCCAGCAGCAGGGAGTCTTAGCAATGAAGAGATTGAGAAATTAAGAGGTTTGTTGAGTTCCTTTGGACAGCCGAAAGGTACATGTTCCTTTGCTCTCTCAGGTAAACCTACATTCTCTTTGTATATAGACACCTCAGAAATTAAGTGTTACAATAACTCTTGGATTATAGACTCCGGTGCCACAGGCCACATGACCCCTATATCACAGTTTTTTCACACATACAACCCTAGTCCAAGTAATAGGAAAATCATAGTTGCCAATGGAGAATTAGCCACTATTGCTGGTTATGGAGACATGAAATTGAGCCCTACACTCACTCTAAAAAATGCCCTACATGTACCAAAATTATCAGCCAATCTAATCTCTATCCAAAGGCTTACTAATGATCTTAATTGTGTTGCCATTTTTTCTCCTTCTTGCTGTGTTTTTCAGGACCAAGACAAGGGGAAGAGGATTGGACTTGCTAAGGAATGACATGGTCTCTATCACCTTGAACCATATTAAAAAGCTAAGATAAATACACCTTCATCCTTCCTTAGTTCTTCGAATAAAGATTCCATTTGGTTGCACCATCTCTGTCTAGTTCATCCATCATTTAGAGTTCTAAAAACTATTTTTCCCCACTTGTTTCAAGGACTAGACATCTCTGAATTTCATTGTGAAATTTGTGAATTGGCAAAACATACTCGTGTATCTTTTCCTATTAATAATAAAAGAGCTTCTCATCCTTTTCATGTGATTCATAGTGACATATGGGGTCCATCCACTATACCCAATATTTTTGGAGCTCAGTTTGTCTCTTTGATTGATGATTGTACTCAGGTTACATGGCTATTTCTCCTAACAAAAATCTGATGTAGGGACTGTTATTCCAAATTTTCATTCAATGATTCAAAATCAATTTGGGGTAAAGACAAAGGTTTTTAGAACAGACAATGCTAGAGAATATTTTAACCAAGTCTTATCTCCTTACTTCCAATCACATGGTATTATTCATGATTCATCCTTTGTTAATACACCTCAACGAAATGGAGTGGCCAAAAGAAAAAATGGACACCTACTTAATACCACTCGGGCCCTACTTTTTCAAGGAAATGTTCCTAAATCTTATTGGGGTGAAGCAGTTCTTAATGCCACCTATATGATCAATAGACTACCCTCACGTGTTGTAGACAATAAGAGTCCTGTCGAGCTCCTAAACTCTTTTTACCCTCATTTTAGAACTTCCAATGGACTCACTCCTAGGGTATTTGGGTTACTGCTTTTGTTCATGTCCATAGCCAAAATTGGGGGAAGCTTGATCCTAGAGCCATTAAGTGTGTGTTTCTAGGATACTCATCAACTCAAAAGGGATACAAGTGTTACAATCCGTCTACAAGAAGGACCTATATCTCAGTTGATGTCACTTTCTCAGAGTGCAAATTCGTCTTCTCAAAGTCCAATCTTTAGGGGGAGAATAGCATAATGGAAGATAGTCCTTGCAGTTCCCGTGAACCAATAAATACCTTAGACCTCAATCGTACTCCAACTCCTGTCCACTCAACCCAACCATAATTCTATCAGCATCACAGAACTCGATCCAAGTCCAGACACAAAACCTCCTGAGTTAACTCCCATTCTAGCCAAAACCCCCCACAAGTTTCCAAGTTTTCCTCAAGTATACTCAACGGGAAAAGACATTCCAACACCGAAGCAAACTCAAGACATTCCACCGAAGCAAACACCAGACATTCTAGCATTGAAGCAAGTTCAAGAATCAAATCCTAGTTCTGGAAATGAGATCACCGTGAGTTCTCAACCATGCTCAAATATCCAAACAGGTAAACATTCCACAAGTGATGATTTAGACCTTCCTATTGCTGCTAGAAAAGGAACTAGAGAATGCACCCATCGATTGTTTTATCCACTATCCCATTATATCTCCTTCAAACACCTCTCACCTACCCATAAAAAGTTTATTGTGAGTTTAAATACAATTGCTATTCCTAACACTGTTTCTGAGGTCGTATAAAAAAAGGAATGGAGAGATGCTATGAGAGAAGAAATGAATGCTTTGGAGAAGAATCATACTTGGGAGGTTGTTGACAAATCGAGAGGGAAGAACATTGTTGACTGTAAGTGGATCTACACACTAAAATACAAGGCCGATGGCTCCTTAGAGAGATACAAAGCTAGGTTGGTAACTAAAGGATATACTCAGACCTATGGAGTGGATTATTAGGAGACATATGCCCTAGTTGCGAAGATGAACACAGTAAGGATCTTGTTGTCCTTGGCAGCTCATTTTGAGTGACAGCTTCTTCAGTATGACGTTAAGAATGCTTTTCTTCATGAAGACCTCAATGAAGAAATATACATGAATGTTCCACCCGGATTTACAGAGATATAGGTAACAAGGTGTGTAAGTTGAGAAAGGCTCTCTACGGACTAAAACAATCTCCGAGAACTTGGTTTGGTAGGTTTGCAAAAGTGATGAAAGATATAAGCAGAGTCAAGGGAATCGTACTCTTTTCATGAAACACTCAAAAACAGGAGGGGTGACTATTATTTTGGTTTACGTGGATGACATTATAATGACGGGAAATGATGAAAAAGAGAAGCTGGAGTTGAAGCAGAAATTGTTAAAGGAATTTGAGATAAAAGAACTAGGAAAACTAAATTATTTTCTCGGTATTGAAGTGGCATATTCAAAGCAAGGGATATTCATCTCTCAACAAAAATATGTTGCAGATTTATTAATGTAAATTGGGAAAATTGGGTGCAAATCGATGTCCACTCCAATGGGTTCAAATTACAAACATGGAGAAGCAAAGGAAGAAACAGCAGTGGACAAGAACATGTATCAGCAACTAGTGGGCAAACTAATATATTTAGCACATACTCAGCCAGATATAGCACATTCGATGAGTGTAATTAGTCAATTTATGCAGGACCCAAGAGAATCTCATCTTCAAGTTGTCTATCGAGTCCTACATTACTTGAAAGGCAGTCTAGGCAAGGGAATATTGTTTAAAACGGGCCATACACTATCCTTAGAAATCTACACAGATGTACACCATGCAGGATCTCCGGTTGACAGACGATCAACAACGGGCTACTGCATGTTTCTTGGAGGCAATCTAGTTACATGGAGGAGTAAAAAACAAAACGTAGTGGCTCGATCATCAGCAGAATCTAAATTCAGGGCTATTGCATGGGGACTATGTGAACTATTATGGCTGAAGATCATTCTTGATGATTTAAAAATCAAATGGAAAGGTCCTATGAAGCTCTATTGTGACAACAAGTCTGCAATTAGCATATCATGTAATCCTGTACAACATGACAGGACAAAGCATATCGAGATTGACAGACATTTCATCAAAGAAAAGTTGGAAGAAGGGCTAGTGTGTATGTCTTATGTTCCTTCGGATCATCAACTAGCAGATGTTCTAACCAAAGGGCTAAATGCTTCAAGATTTTATGATCTTATATGCAAGCTGGGAATAGAAGACATCTATTCCTCAGCTTGAGGGGGAGTGTTGAAGAATAGAGATTTATATAAGATCAATCTTATGGGATAAGATTATTAGAAACAGAAATCCCTATAATCAAGGGATTTCTACTATAGACTTCTAGATATAGTTTAGTTAAAATTGGTACCTATTTTCCTGCTGGTTAAGTTGTATATATATGTATCCGTGTATATTAAATAAGATATACGTTTTTCCTGGAAATCTTAACAGGAAACAGTTGTCTTCTTTGAAGCATAAAGTTCAGTATGACCTTGCATTTTTGCTTTGATGCCATTTTGTCAAACCATCAAGAGAGTGATAATTCATTCTTCATCTGCAATCAGACATTGGTGTTTATATTACTATAAATCGTATGTGAAAGAGTAAACATATGTTAGATGGTGCTGCTACTTTTCTTCTGTTTTCTTTGTAATGCTAAACCTTGTCAAGACATATTCATACAGCACCAAAAACCCGCTGATGGGTTGCTTATGGGCTCTAGTTCTCGTAGCCCTGTTGGGGATGGACCTGTTTCTCCCAAGTACACTGATAGGCTCTCTCCAGCTATAAATAACTATCTGTCTGAGGCATCTCGGCAAGAAGTCAGGGTAAGTTCGTTGTTTAGGCATGGTTGGCCATTGTCATATCCTTGCATGCATTGAAGAGCACATCTCTCTGCCAAATAGTTTCACCCTATTGCATTGTATAATCTTTAAGATTGATCATTTTCTTCTCATCCGATTAATCCTTCTTAATGTTGAATCTCTTTAACGCTGCCTCAGGGAACACCTGATAATGGATACTTGTGGCAAAGAGTGAATTCCCAGTTAAGTTCCCCTAGCCAGCCATATTCCTTGCGAGAAGCTCTTGCTCAGGCACAATCGTCAAGAATTGGAGCTTCAGCTCAAGCACTTAGAGAATCTTTGCATCCAATACTGAGACAAAAACTGGTATATTGCAACTGAAATGTCATGTTTGAAACTTTTTCTTAGCTTTTACCTGGAGAAGCAGCTATATATGTATGTTTAACTGTTGTTCTTAAGTTGGGAAACTATGTTAGGAAGCTGATAACTTTTACATTTTGAATTCAGGAGCTTTGGGAAGAAAACTTGAGTGCTGCTGTGAGTCTTCAAGTTCTGGAAATAACTGAAAAATATTCTATCATGGCAGCGTCCCATAGCATTGCTACTGATTATGGGAAACTTGATTGCATCACAGTAATATTTACGAGCTTCTTCTCACGCAATCAACCACTGGCTTTCTGGAAGGCTCTATTCCCTGCATTTACCAATGTTTTTGATCTGCATGGGGCAACATTGATGGCAAGGGAGAACGATCGCTTCTTAAAGCAGGTTGCTTTCCATCTTCTTCGGCTTGCGGTTTTCAGAAACCAAAACATCAGGAGAAGAGCTGTTGTTGGACTCCAGATACTTGTAAAGGTAAACAATCTTGTTGTAAGGTGTTCTTTAAAGCTCTTCTTTTCTTCAATTAATTCTTTTTATCCATTCTTGCAGAGCTCTTTCTATTACTTTATGCAGACAGCAAGATTGAGAGTTATGCTGACTATTACATTGTCGGAGTTAATGTCTGATGTTCAAGTGACTCAAATGAAGTCTGATGGTAGTTTGGAAGAGAGTGGTGAAGCTCGACGTCTTCGCAATTCATTGGTGGAAATGGCAGATGAATCAAAGAGCTCGAATTTGTTGAGGGAATGTGGCCTTCCTGACAATGCTCTTGTGGCAATTCCTGAGAGTCTAGCAGAGAGTCGGTGGTCTTGGGCAGAGGTCAAGTATCTTTCTGACAGCCTGATTCTTGCTTTGGATGCGAGCATTGAGCATGCACTTTTGGTAAGTTCCAAACAGTAATATTTTAACTTGGATTATTATTCATGTAACAATCTGTAATTGTAGAACTGTTACAGCCAGGAGCTGGGAGGATCGACCTTGTTCTATTTCCTTGCAAACATTGTCTTAATTGTGTTAACTAGTAATCGTATTGTATCCTGGGACTGCTGAATACACAAGTTGGTTTTGTAACCTATTTGACAAACCTGAATCTGCTTCTCAACACCCTTCCTTTGTGTAGGAGATATGGTTATTTATATTCTGGTTGTATGACCCCAAAATTGGATTGTGACAGGCTTCTGTGATGTCCACGGATAGATATGCAGCTGCAGAGAGCTTTTATAAACTGGCAATGGCTTTTGCACCTGTTCCTGATCTTCACATAATGTGGTTATTGCATTTATGTGATGCTCATCAGGAAATGCAGTCTTGGGCTGAAGCTGCACAATGTGCTGTTGCTGTTGCTGGTGTTGTAATGCAGGTTATTATTTATCTGTTTACCTGCAACTGCTACTATTTGTTGTCTTCTGCATCTGTTGTAAGTTGCAACATATACTGTGATAAACTGCTCCATCAGAAACTGTTATTTATCTCATAAGCCTTAGCAGCAAATGCTTGCAATTAAGTAATGTCTTTGCACCTCTCTTGTTCCTAATTTGGGTCTATGTCAAAGCATTCTTTTATAATATCTGAACACTACTTCTACACAAAATGTTTTATTTGCAATAGGTTGCTGGATTGATGCTCTCACTACTCATGAAGTCGTGGGGACGTACGTTTGTTGCCTTCGAGCTAATAACTTATGTAACTAAATTCATGTAGGCCCTTGTTGCTAGAAATGATGGTGTTTGGAACAAAGATCATGTGACCTCTTTATGGAAAATTTGTCCAATGGTGAGCAGTGAGATTTCATCAGAGGCATCTGCTGCTGAGTTTGAGGGATATGGTGCTTCAAAGCTCACAGTCGACTCTGCCGTAAAGTATCTACAGCTTGCTAATAAACTTTTCTCACAAGCTGAGCTTTTTCACTTTTGTGCAAGCATTTTGGAACTTGTAATCCCAGTTTACAAAAGCAGGAGGGCATATGGACAACTTGCTAAATGTCACACTTTGCTAACAAACATTTATGAATCAATTCTGGAGCAGGAATCAAGTCCAATTCCTTTCACTGATGCAACATACTACCGGGTAGGATTTTATGGTGAAAGATTTGGGAAGCTGGATCGAAAGGAATATATATACCGAGAACCCCGTGATGTACGCCTGGGTGACATAATGGAGAAACTTAGCCATATTTATGAGTCTAGGATGGACGGCAATCATACTTTGCATATTATACCTGATTCCAGGCAAGTGAAGGCAGACGAGTTGCAGCCAGGTGTCTGCTATCTGCAGATAACTGCAGTTGATCCAGTAATGGAAGATGAAGATTTAGGGAGTAGAAGGGAACGAATCTTCTCTCTCTCCACTGGCAGCGTTCGTGCAAGAGTATTTGACCGCTTTTTGTTTGATACCCCTTTTACAAAAAACGGGAAGACCCAAGGTGGGCTAGAAGACCAGTGGAAGAGACGGACAGTTCTTGAGACTGAAGGTTCTTTCCCCGCACTGGTGAACAGGCTTTTGGTGATAAAATCCGAATCCCTTGAGTTCTCTCCTGTGGAGAATGCAATTGGAATGATTGAAACTCGGACAGCTGCCTTAAGAAATGAGTTGGAGGAGCCTCGTGGCGAAGGGGATCAACTGCCTCGTCTCCAGAGTTTACAGAGAATTCTTCAAGGCAGTGTTGCAGTTCAAGTATGCTGCTTTTCCAATTGTCTTGTGCTTGCAATTCCGATCATTTCTATATGCTGGTTCATGGTAGTTGTTACAGGATATGTTTGTACATCATTCTCTATTACCAATCTGACATGTTCTTACACAGGTAAACAGTGGCGTATTAAGTGTCTGCACAGCCTTCCTTTCAGGTGAACCGGCTACAAGATTACGATCTCAGGAACTTCAGCAACTCATTGCTGCCCTCCTTGAGTTCATGGCTGTTTGTAAGCGTGCTATCCGTGTACACTTCAGAATGATTGGAGAAGAAGACCAGGACTTTCACACACAGCTTGTAAATGGATTTCAATCGCTTACTGCAGAGTTATCACATTATATTCCTGCCATTCTCTCTGAGCTCTGAAGAATATTGTATCATCATTTGTTGTATTGTTATTTTTGCCGTGTGTTGATATGATATTGGGATGCTGTTCCCAGTAGAGATGTGCAAATATGCCATGTTTGTACATAACAATGTGTACCTACTATTTTTTAAAAAAATTGTGGCGTTTCAAGGTCTCAGGTTACATGCCAGAATTGTTTGATTTCTTCTCAACATTTCTGTTCCAGCCTTAACTAGGAGGCCTCTTTTCCGAAAAAGCTTTATAAATTTTCTCATCTCATGTTTCAAACGACTGCGTTAACGCCACAGTAGTTTAATGACCATATTCAGTATTTGATGTAGCTGGAGTTGCTACAAAAGCTCATGATTATATTCCCACAGAATCAGGAATGATTGGGCCACTTCATTAAAAGGCATCGATGAAGATCAAGACGCTGTTAGGCTGCTCGTGGAGAGACTGTCAGGAGTCATTCATGACTCTGGAAAGGTACGTGATATGATCATTTGTATACCGCTTTATTGCAGCTCGCACACAGATCTGTTGAGATGAGATTATATTAGTATTCGATACAATACAATGCATCAAACATGGTATCAAAATTGTAGTACAATAACACTATTTTCTGTTTTTAGCACATCCTTAAATGATATTCTACAGTATCTTATGGTACTAAATATTTGTATCATATTGGCGTTGTATACATAATTTGTTATCTTTTGCGATGAATGAAAACTAAAAATTTAGCAGCGTGGACATGGCGTTTATGACTACTCCTTGCATCAACTACAATTTGGATTTTGGTAAATGAAGTGGTGGTTGGCGCTTCTAAGTCGTAAAAATTTTATAAAAAAATTATTCTAACACCTAGCTGATTTGGTTCACTCTCATACACCGTTGCAATATAGATTGGCGTCATAGGGATTGACTTGATATAATCAACTGGGATTCACGTCTCAATCTTGCCACAACCAAACTTGCTTTCTTTATTTTATCCTTCAACAATAACATACACTCCATTTGATGAGAAAAAATTGTCATATCTTCCTAAACTAATAAAGAAATTCAATTGAGTGTCTTAAAGACATTGTTACCTATATTCGGAAGATATTTATAGCAAAGTTAGGTGATTGTGACACAACTAATTTTGATTAGTTTGATTTATGGTTGATCATTTAGGTATTAGGGTAATTGTAGTGCATAATAGAATCAAGAAATAGAGAGAATACACAAAAGAAGAAGTGAGAGAATTTCATTATTTTCGATATAAACTTCTATCAATTTAACCAATAACTATCTTAGTAATTGAAGAATGTACCAAAGTCGTAATTTGTGTACTACTCTATTCCTTTGTTATACAACAACAATATATGACACTATCTCATTCCCTCGCCATGTGACAACATTTTTCTCCTTATTGTTGCTTTGTTTCTTCCCCCTTTTTCTTGTAACAGTACCACCCTTATCAATAACCTTGTCTATAAGGTTAATATTGGAAAACCATTGATGAATACCATAAAGATATGCTTCGGAAGTGTTATTAGTCGTCAATAATGATCATTGCACTAAAATTTACACTTGTAGCAATTGACCAGACAACGATCCAAAATAGCAATTGGAGATTGCAAAGTAAACTAAATTGAGGCTTGCACGATATGATTCACCAGAGCATGGTATAAAACCATTTTCTTAAATTAGACAATATGAAAAAAATGATGAATATAACTATTTTATATTAAATCCAAATGATACGCAATTTGCCCCTCCAGTTGTATAACTCGAAATGGTCAAAAAGATAATGAAGAGAGCTTTTGTGAAGATCTATATTGCACTATGTTGACAACAAGGATGGAGTTCAATATAGACCCACAATTTAACTTGAAATTCTCATTCCGTTTTGTGTTTATTAGCTAATGTTTCATAAGATGTTGAGCATACTGCAGATGAAACTTCAATGTTTGAATTATAGCTTCGTGATCCTTTAGTACCTGATCAACAAGTAAAACACTAGAATTTCCAGGCAAATAAGGCATGTATAAGGGTGGTGGCTAACCATACATCGCATCAAATGACAATATGGATATGTTGGAGCAAAGGTGGTATTGTCTAACCATTCCTTTAATGGGAGCCATTTGCTCCACTAATTTAGATATATAAATGTCTTTCACTTGAGTGTTTTTTTTTTTTTATACCATTGTGCAATTTAGAACCTCCGTTTGTCCATCTATCTCAAGATAATAATCTGTATCCAATTGCAATATCATGTTTTGCAAACAAAACAGCTCTTTCCAAAAGAACTTAAAATAATATCTGTCGTTTGTGATGGTCTTGGGCATTCCATACAATTTACAGACTCCATCCATGAAAGCACTAGTGACTTTAAAAATAGAATAAAGGTGGCTTAAAGAAACAAAATGAGCATATTTGCTCAAATGGTCTACAATTGAAAATATTACTGAATAACCATCTAGTTTGGGAATACCATCAATGAAAGTGATGGTAATATTATGTTAGGAAATTAGACTATTTCCACGCAACTAAAATGTCAGTAAAGTAAACACACACAACACAAATTTGATAACGGAATTCGGTCAAATTGTGTCTACGTTTCCGGAGCTATTGCACACCCTTTTATTAGGGAGAAAAACAACACTTACAAGTGTTTACACTCAACACATCAACTCACTAGTGTTTACACACTCTCTCAAACCCTTACCTCAATACACCCCAAAAATTATTCGCAAAATTTACTACTCTTACTAAGAGTTAATAAATTTGCTTTGATTTTTGGATGGATTAAATGGAGGGGGGAGGAGGTTTATTTATAGTTGATGAACCACCCCCTCCCTCTCTTCTTTTCAATATGGGATAACTAACAATCTCCCACTTGAAGACTGATTTCAATATGTCTTCTCACCTAGTTGATGCAGTAGCTCATCTAAATCTTGTCACTCTTGCAGACCAACTGAAGTTGCGCACAACTTCAGTTTCTCGATTGTCACCACCTTGGTTAACATGTCTGCAGGGTTCTTGCTTCCAAGAATCTTCTCAAGTGTTAACACTTCATCTTCTAACAAGGACCTGATGAAATGATAACGAACACCGATATGCTTGGTTCTGGAGTAGAATGCTAGATTCTTGGCTAGATGAATTGCACTCTGACTGTCACTATATAGCACATTCTTCTCCTGCATGAAACCTAACTCTGACAGCAAATTTTGAAGCCAAATCATCTCTTTGCTAGCTTCGGTTATTGCTATGTACTCAGCTTCTGTAGTGGATAATGCAACAATCTTCTGAATCTGCGATATCCAACTCACAGCTGTTGTACCTACAGTGAAGATGTAACCGGTGGTGCTCCTTTTTCTATCAACTTCACCTGCATAATCTGAGTCAACATAACCTTGTACTTTTATTTCACCTTTGCCAAAATACAGACATTTCTTGGTAGTGCCTCGAAGATATCTTAAAATCCACTTTACTGCTTCCCAGTGAACTTTTCCTGGATTTGCCATAAATCTGCTAACTGCTCCCACTGCATGGCCTATATCACCATGGCATACATCAAGCTTCCAATAGTAGAGGCATAAGGGATCTTCACCATCAAGTCTCACTCTTCATCTGTCAGAGGTGACTGATTTTGAGATAGGCGAAAATGACTGGCAAGGGGTGTGTTGACTGGTTTAGCATTCGCTATGTTAAACCGTTGCAAAACATAATTAATGTATTATGCTTGAGATAATTGCAATTCCCTTCTCTGCCTATTTCTGGTGATCTGCATCCCAAGAATCTTCTTAGCTGGACCCAGATCTTTCATGTCAAATTCTTTTG
>JAOQMQ010000008.1:14001182-14016282 GCA_027563845.1 Erythroxylum subrotundum
CAGTACCCCCCTTTCCCATCTTGCCCCTACGGATGTAGGTTTGGATGGGCTTGGTGGGCTGTGCACTAACAGGCTGGGTGCTAACAGTGGAGGATTTGATATTGGTTGAAGTCTTGTTAGAATCAAAATAAGGTCCTTGGAGGGATGTCATCGAAATTAACATGATACTGGACAAAGAATTCATTAATGCCCTGTAACCTACTCCATGTCATTTCTATAGGTTGAACTAAGGAGAGAACTAGGAATGGATAAGGATCTTCCAGCTGTGTTATTGATGGGAGGAGGGGAAGGAATGGGCCCAATTGAGGCAACTGCAAGAGAACTTGGGAATTCACTATATGACGAGAACCTTGGGGAGCCAATTGGTCAGATCCTTGTGATATGTGGCCGCAACCAAAAGCTTGCCAACACATTACAATCAATTAATTGGAAGATTCCTGTTCAGGTATCATACTTCTTTTAAGCTGTTTACTAAAGTAAGGACAATTTGGCAACGGCACTTTACTGTAACGGTAAACCTTATTACTACATTTTTGTCAGTGCCTTAATGTCATATTTGCTGGCAGTGATTGGGGGTAGTTGTGTGATATTTTTACCATCATGTTCCAAAGGCAATTTGAAAATTTATTCTACAGTCTTGAATTATGCATGCATCAATTTTCTTGGATTTTGTTTAGAGCATTTATAAGATGTTTCTACGTAAATGCTACTCCCTGTGGTGGAACTAGAATGTCCATTTTTCCTTTCACTTGTAGAATTCCTACCTTGCTGCCTACCCTGCATCTGCAATTCACTAATAGAAATGCTGACATGCCTATTATACTTTGGTTCATTACTCGTGGTATATACTTGAGTATATGCCCACCAACTTGCTATGGTAGGTTGCAAATTTACTCATGGTAAGTGTTAACATTAATATAAACATCTATGTGCATCTCTGGTTAACTCCAACTTATTGCAAAGCACTGAAGAAGTTACTTAATTGTATAGGTGAAAGGGTTTGTCACCAAAATGGAGGAGTGTATGGGTGCTTGTGACTGCATTATAACAAAGGCAAGCTTTCCGTGGTAGTAGTAGTTATTTTTCTGACCCACTGAAGTGATGACTGAACTCTCATAATAACTTCCTTCTGTAGGCTGGTCCAGGGACTATTACAGAAGCTTTGATACGAGGGCTCCCTATAATTTTGAATGATTACATAGCTGGACAAGTGAGTTGGCTATTCATATTTTGAATGATTACTTTAACTTCCTAAATGGGGTTGCATGAGACTAAACTCCAACTTTGCCAGGCATCTTCTTATCAAATACCTATATAAAGAACTGGATTCTGGTATTCAGAGTTCCTTTTAAGAAAATTAAACTTCACAGTTATGATCTTAACTGATATTGGTGCAATCAGAAGGGCAAAGGGGGAGCAAGTTACATTGGTTCTGTAGTTTAAAACTGGTTGCTGCTTCACGAAATTGGGAATACCCAAGGTCCTTTAAGTAGGATTGAGTTGTGCAATGTGACTGAAACTTCATTTGATTTCCTTGCACTTCTTCCAGTTATTCAGCCAGAAAATACATCTTAAAGTTAACAAAGTGTCTTTTTCGATATGCTATACATCATTCAAGCTCAATGGAAAGGCTGTCAAATTGCATCCATACTAGTAGAGAGTTGGTGTGATGTGCTTATGACCACAAAAGAAAAGTAGAATAGTTTTCCATTTTTCTTTGGTTGCCTTACCATTGTCCATATGCATTAATCCCAATGATGTCTTGATACCTGCAGGAGGCAGGGAATGTACCTTATGTGGTGGAAAATGGATGTGGGAAGTTTTCCAAGTCTCCCAAAGAGATTGCAGACATAGTTGCGCAATGGTTTGGCCCAAAGGCAGAGGAGCTTAGGACAATGTCCGAAAATGCTTTAAAGATGGCAAGACCTGATTCAGTCTTTAAGATTGTTCATGATCTTCATGAGTTGGTTCGGCAGAGGAGTTTTTTACCTCAATATTCTTGTGCAACTTAACAGTTTCTTCATCAGCCAGTTTTGATAAGTTAAATTCAGTATATAGAGGTTTCCTTTTCTGCCAAGTTCTCGTATCATTCTTGATATTTTTGTCTTTTCTTGTGGAAGAAGCAACTATTTTCATTGGGTGTAAGTACGCGCTTACGAAGATAATAAGAAATTAAATTAAAATACATGCATCTAAATATTAGCTAGAATTAATTGTGATGTCCTTTTCTAAAGTTTACGGTGAGTCAACTTCACACGTTAAAAAGAGGTTATAAACATACATACGAATGTGACACACCATTAAATTTTATCACTTATTATTTAATCACTCACGCTAATGTTAAAAGTGCGCTTAGTTATAATGAATCATACGATTTTGTTAAAAATAAATTAAATTAAGTTAATTATATCTATATTTAAAAGAGATAAATATGATTATGAGTGATATTTTTATAAATAAAAATTAAGTATGCATATTAGCATTATAACTTGTAAATAATTAAAGAAATTCAAGACTAAATTACTGAATTACTGATTTATAATGCCATCAAAATAATAACTAAATAGCATTTTTAATTTAACGAATAAATCGCAAATAAAGTGAATAATTGATGAAAATAACATTAATCGTAGAATTGAGATCGAGAAAAAAAAAGTGAAAAGGTAATAAATGTGGAGAAGAAAAGGATAAAAATTTTATCAATATTTTAGAAATGCTTATTTTTTATAGCGAGCAAGCACTTTATAATGTTATAAATATCATATTGAATTTAGTATTAGATTGGGTTCTGATACGACGTGGTATCGGTATCGGTCAATTTTGAGTACTGTTTTGGATAATTTTTTTAAATTTATGAAATAGTCCTTAAATGTTTTAAAAATTACAAAATAATTCATTGATGTATTGTATCGCATACTTTATAACTTTACATCAACTAGTTTTTCAAAAAACATAATAATAAAATTTTAAAATAACAACAAGTTATTTATTTTTATTAATAATAATTTTCACATATTTCATATATATATAATAACCACAATTAATATGAAAAAGATCATTTAATTATCGTACAAATAAAAAATTAAGAACAATATAAAGTATTTAAAATATTACAATTTTATCATATAATAAATAATAATTACATCAAAATATCAAATAAAAAAATAATAAAGATCCTTAACTACTATCAAGCAAAACAGGCCGAATGTTGGCACTAGTCTGTACTGATACCAAACGAAACGGCCCGGTACAGACCGGTACCAACATCCAATACTGATATACAATTTGGTACCATTTTCTAGCTACTATGGTACGTACCGCTTGGTACTAATTGGTACGGTACGAAATACAAAATATTGCGTGATAATTATCAATGATTAACAAATTTAATCTTTTATTTGGTTTAAATGCAAAAACTGTGAACTGTTTTAACTTTTTAGTTCAATTTTTAATTTTTCCGTTCAATTTACTTTGATAAGTTTTGTTGTAAAAACATATCAATTTGTTAATTAATCGATCAATTTTTATTAATTAATAAATTTTTATTTAAAATTTAATTTTTGTTATGAATAAGAAAAATTATTTCTATTATATTTTAAATTCTTTAATTTTGTTTAAATTTTAGTCAATTTTATATTAAATTTGTACATTAAAAATTACAGATATTGCATAAACCTATTACTCACACGTACTTTAACATAAAAGCCGAAATAGTGTTTGTATTAGTAAAGCGAAGGGAATCTGAGAACTTACCAGGAGAATCTTTCATTCGATCCTTGAACAAACAGTGTTGTTGTTTGGGCGATGGAGAAGGGAAAAGCGGTGATGGGTTCTGGGCGGAGATGGGCCGTCGATTTCACTGACACCTCCACTGCTCCTTCTTCCCGCGACATCCCGGATCCTCCTGGTTTCTCTCGCGCTTCTCTGGATCAGGTCTCTCTCTCTCTCTCTCTCTCTCTCTCTCTCTCTCTCGATGTCTAGTGTTTATGTTTTTAAACAGATTTTGATTTGCCTTTCTTTGATTTCTCAGGATGATTCAACGCTGACCAAGCAAAAGAAGGATGCTGAAGCTAATTGGAAAGCTCAGGTCTTCTACCCCTTTTCTTCAATTTTTTTATTAGGAATATTTCTCTGTTATGAAGATGATGGTAATGAATGGTTCATATTAGTTTCTTTCTTTTGGATTGCCGAATTTGTACAATTTAGGATGATTGATGTGTATGGGTTGGCTTAGAATAGTAACAAGTGAATAAAGATGTTGGGACTAAAGAAATCCTCTTCTTAGTTGAATCTTTGATTGATATCTTGTTGAGTAAGTGAGATTCAGGTTTGATGCAACAATTCCAAGTCAAGTTCACCCTAGTCTGATTAAGACGTAACTTTTAGTATTCTTCTCAACTATTAAAAGGTTATTGGCTGACCTAAATGCAGTGCTAATTTGCTGTCTGATATAATTTATGACAGAAAGCTTGGGAAGTAGCGCAAGCCCCTTTTAAAAATTTGCTAATGATGGGCTTTATGATGTGGATGGCTGGTAATACAGTGCATCTATTTAGCATTGGGATTACATTTTCAGCTCTTTGGCAGCCTATAAATGCTCTTCGAGCAGTTGGAAGTGGTATGTCGTTACAAACTTTCAAGTCATACTGCTTTACATTGTGTATCTTTTGTACTTTGTGTTGTAATCGTAAGTTATTTTACAAAGAGACTGAGGGAGAATTTGATGGAAAGGCAACTTATGCAGTCCTACAGAGTTCCTTAGAATTTTAATGTTACTTGTGGAGTCTTTCATGCCAACCCACTTCAGGATGTTATATACACTGATTAAACTTTGTTCTGTCTCAGCTAGTGGAATTGAATACTTATATATGCGTTAAACAGAAATCATTTATTGCTCTGATGAAACAGTTGTCCTGAACCAAATGCCAAAACAGCACTAATCGTTATGGCCTCTCTTTGGCAATATGTTGTCTTACCTGGTATGCTGCTATAAAGAGTTACATTTTTTGCAGATAACATGCGACTCAATATTCTCCTCTGATTTTTTAGGTGGCCTTGTTCAATTGCCAACTTTCCTTATTACAATTTGGATAGGGTATCATCATTGCATGTAGTTTGACGCTTCTCATGATTGCTTACCCTGCTTCTGAAGTTTCACTATGTAGAGTTTCATTTGCCTCCCTGTTTGTTGTCTGCAGTTTTTGAGCCTTATAAAGACAGTAAGGTAGAACTTCTTGGGCCCAAGTTACTCTTTGTTGCCCTAAATTTGGGTGGTTTAGCTTTGGGTATCTGGAAGGTGAGATCCACTTCCTTGATCTTTCATAAATTGATTATCCTTCAGAAGACTAAATATAATAGAAGAAATTTGACCATATCCATTTGAAAATTTGCTAACGCTATTTTCTTCAATTCTGGCAGCTCAATACATTGGGGCTTCTTCCAACGCATGCATCAGACTGGGTTTCATCCTTGTCCCCTGCTCAGGTCATTTGTTTCTTCCTGATAACTAAACTATGTTTTATTGCTTAGAAGATTAAGACATTCTTCAAATAGGTCACACTTGTTAAACAAGCTACAAATCCATTAGCTCTGAAGACATTCAGATACTTCCACACTAACCTTAAAGTTTGTCTTTGCCTACATTTTTCCTTCATGAACATCAATTTTTGGAGAACAATCTTCTTCACGAGAAGATTTAATCACCTATGCCATCTTCCATAGGATTCTTTCTTATGATTGTGATCTTAATTTTCAGGAGGTTGAATATTCCGGTGGTGGTATTCCTTTGCACTAATTATTACTTGAGAAGATTAGGATGAAAGACCTTCATTGGAGCGCCTGAATTAAAATTCCATCTGTGCCCACCAGATCATTAGGTGTTTAACCGACCACCCAATCATCTTATTTAGATATTGCCTTGAATTTTGTGAACAGTGTATGATCATCTTTCGTAAACAGGCTTGGGATTCTTGTACTTTCATATGATTTAGTGGAATAATGATATTTTTTTCCCTTCCTTTTAGTTCCGTTAAATGACAATTAAACATGAAGTTTGAAGTAGATTCTTGCGTCCGTTTTTTCCTCTATTGAACGTTATTAATTTTGTCAGTGGTGCTTGTCTTGACCTAGCTTACTTTAAAAAAAAAATATATATATGCTTTTGAATTGTGAGCACACTGATATATAATGGACACCGGGTTAGAATCTTTCTATTTTCTGAACTGATTATAACACTAATTTTCTTTTGAAAGTTAAATCCTTCTTCTAAAGGTGCCTCTAGATTTGAGTATTCGATTTTTTTACAAATTTAGGATGCAGTTAGTAGCAACCCTCAACGTTTGTCATTTGAACCTATATTCAATAGTACAAGGAACTAGCTGGGGACATTTCTAGTTTTTGTATCTTCTTTAAGCAATTGTCCATCTTAAATGGGGACATTACTCACTCTGAGAGTGGTTGGTTCGTGTTCCTGGCATCTTGCGGTGAGAGTAAACAAAAGAGGCTTACTGACGTCAAAGTCACCTTCTTTTTCTTGAGTTTTGTTTTACCGAACTCAGTGTCTTAGCCTTCGGTGAGGGCTAGCCAACTGTAAGTTATTCTTTGTGACCAGCCACTGATCATATTTGATTCTATCTTTCTCACACTGTACCAACATTCCCATTTAACTATGGAGTTCACGGTGGAGCAACTGAGCCACTACAACGGCTCCGACCCACCAAAGCCCATTTACGTCGCAATCAAGGGTCGGGTGTTGGATGTCACCAGCGGGAAGTCCTTCTAGGGACCTGGTGGCGCGTACGCGATGTTCTCCGACATGGACGCGAGCAGAGCTATCGTAGAAGACATTTGCCCTTCTCTAGATGCTTAATGTGAATTCTTGCTTTGCCATTTAGTTCTTGTTTGATGTCAGTGAGTTGGAACAAGTACTGAGAGCTCCGGTGGCTCATTACTCTAACAGCTGAAAGCTCTTTAACGTTGTCGAAGTTGCTTCTGGCGTTACTACTGTTGTGGGCTGTAGGAAAAGAGTGCTTGCTTAGGCAGTTGGCAACTATGGGTGTCTATACTTTGACTTCTTAAGAAGCATATCTGATATAGTAGTGATCATCAACCTTTTCCTTTGAGTAGGAGCCTAGGGGGGCTTCCAATCAGGGCATTCAGTCGATTATAGTATTATTGCCTTTAACAATAAGAGAATGCAATGTATGTTTGTTGGAACTAGATGCAGATGGATACAAGGGAATTCATTAACTTTCAAGAGAACAAGTATGAAACATTGACAAGCCCTGATTGGTTCATGACTTTAATTTATTGGTTGTAATTTTTTAACAGTAAATAAATGAAAATGATGGTATAACGTTTCTTTCTATTAAACAAAAATGTGCAAAAAAGAAAGTTATTTTTCTTAATTTTTTGACAGTTCAGATCATTTGTTACTGTTATTTTATTCTTATCCTATTATATGAACATCTATTCGTTCAATTTCTGTAGATCCCATTTATTAAATAAATAAATATTTGTAAAATAAAATAAAAAAAAGTAATGAAAGAGGTGATTTGTCACAACTTTTTAAGGCATTGTTAACTTTCTAGCAAAAGAGGGTCACTGATTGGAGGGACGGCCAAAAGGCCTGCTTTAGACATTCGTTGACTTGAGACTATAATGCTGTAAGATCGTGTAGACAGTTCTACAGCATACAGGACAGGAGATGATAATATGGTTATGGTTAACCAAAGTCAATTTTGCATTAGCGTTACCGTTTGGTAATGGCCACATGTAACTAACTTTTTGCTAACACAAATGCTCGTTAGTTTCCTTTCTTCACTGTCTCTTTCTAAGATTCTTTTCATCGAGATGGAGGGTTCAGATGCTTCCTCAGACAAAAACCCAGTTATAGAGAAACCCAAAGAGTCGGTCTATTCGTCCAAATGACCCCTTCTTGTTCTTCTTGTCTTGGCCAGTAAGTCATGTTCTCATCTCCAACGGACCGTAAGCCATTGCTTTTTTTCACCTCTTTTGTCAAGATTAATAATTTTCTAACGGGATTTTAGTTTAAGCAATTCCATTTCCGATACTCGACCATTTCTGTACTTTTTTCGTGCTAATATCCAAAGATTGCATCTTTATCATCATCTAGGTGACAAGGATTGCTGCCTCCTGATATTGATACTTCATCTTTGACAAATTAAACTTCTTTTTTCTTTTCCAATCACCGTCTACATGGCCACAAGAACTGCGGCTTTTTACGCCAATCCATTACCCTGCAAGCATCTTGAAGATTACAAGCTCAAGCACGGTTTAAATGGATACCGATCCCTGCAAAAGTTCCTGCGAGCCACTTTAAATGGAAGAACAAGCGTTAAAAAGAGTGAATATCTCATAGCCAGATGCATTTCTTGTAATGGGTCTCAGGGTAGAATCTTTCTTTGTTTGGTTTGCTCTTCATTCTCTTGCTCCACTCATATACTATTGCATGCCCGGTCCAAGATTAGTCATGATATAGCTGTTGATATTGAGAGATCAGAGCTTTATTGCTCTATGTGCAATGATCAGGTCTATGATCCTGATTTTGATAGGGTTGTTGTGTCTAAAATCATCATGGACATGCCAAGTAAAACACTTACCTTGGAAGATAATACAAGGAGATCAAGCAAGAGGAGGAAATTGAACTCAGCAGTGGATTTGGATTTGAAAAAGATTGAACAGTTGGCTTCATCGAAGGATGGCAGGGCAAAGTCGTGTTATCCACCAGGATTGAGAGGGTTGAACAACCTGGGTAATACTTGTTTCATGAATTCTGTGTTGCAAGCATTAGTTCATGCGCCCCCTTTCAAGAATTACTTCTTGAGTGATCGGCATGATCGCGAAACTTGTGGAAAAAGATCATCGGATCGCTTATGCTTGACTTGTAATATGGACGCTATTGTCTTGTCTATGTTTTCTGGGGATCGTACGCCTTATAACCCAGCTCAATTTCTTTACAGGTTTGTCTCATAATCTCCATGCAAATCTTTAATTTCAGTGTGCCTTTATGCGTCTTTCTTTAATGTCGTCACCTAGATGATTGATTGAAGTCCGGATATCAAACTATAGTTTACTTGGTTGATTCCTCTATTTGCCCATACATCTTAAGATGATATTTCAATTGGCTATCTGTAAGCTATGACCAGTTCCCTCATTAAAATGTTTCTGTAAAAATGTAATCTTTGTTTTTTGTTGAGGATTTCTGGGAAGAACATTCATCTTTTTCTGTAATGTTGTGTTCTTAGTTAAAGTTGGTTGGTGGAAAATGGAAGTTGAATGCTATAGCAATTGGCTGACTCGTTTCTGTATATTTAAGTCAATATGTGGTGCTAGATCTCTTTGTCTCTCGTAAATATATGTTTTGAAGAGATAGTGAAGGTATATTTTGCTAAATAATTAAATTTGTCTCTGAATGAAGTTGTTGGCGTCATTCAACAAACCTAGCTAGTTATGAACAGCAAGATGCCCATGAGTTCTTCATTTCAGTATTGGATGGGATTCATGAGAAAGATCGAAATGAAAGAAGCTCAGATGAAGGTAATGTAACAAGGAAAGTTTTCTCTCTACTCTACACACGTGCAACCAATTCAAACATTATGCAAGTTTCCCAGATATACTAGTCTTACTCACACACAATCAAGGAAATCATTCCTCAATACAACTCAAGATGTGCATGGTGCTGAGTTAAAAGTTTCATTTGTTAAGATTTATTTTTTAATTTCTAAAACATTACACGTTCCCTGAAGACGGGGCAAAACAAATTTTCAGTTTAAGTAGGAAGGTGACAACACTCTCCATAATTGTTATTGGGGTGAATTTATTGGGAACAATCTTAGAATACATAAAAAGATGTTAGAATAGTTTGTAGATTTTGGTAATTAAGGTGTCTGCGGGAATATTTTTTAATGATATGAACAATGACTTTTGAAATGCAGAGAACTCTGGACTTGAAGGAAGAAAGGCATTTATTGATTGGTTGGTAGCTTTGCTCAACTTTCACATCTCTTCTTTTCTGCAGATAATGAAGATTGTCAATGTATTGCTCATAGGGTTTTCTCCGGTATGTTGAGATCAGATCTCATCTGCATGACATGCGGCTTTACTTCCAGTACTTATGACCCTTTCCTTGACATTTCACTCGACTTAAACACAACGCCGGCCGACAGGTCTATCACATCAAAGGAAAGCACAAGAAGATCTACTCTGTTGGGTTGTTTGGATCTCTTTACAATGCCAGAGAAGTTGGGGTCAGACGAGAAACTTTACTGTGAGAATTGTAAAGAAAAGCGGGCCTCTTTGAAGCAAATGTCTGTAAGGCGACTTCCATTGGTGTTGTCACTACATATCAAACGGTTTGAGCACTCCGCAGTGAG
Source organism: Erythroxylum subrotundum (assembly GCA_027563845.1). Classification (NCBI taxonomy): domain Eukaryota; kingdom Viridiplantae; phylum Streptophyta; class Magnoliopsida; order Malpighiales; family Erythroxylaceae; genus Erythroxylum; species Erythroxylum subrotundum. Next base: position 14,011,577 of record JAOQMQ010000008.1, read on the forward strand.
AAAATTGTCCAGAAAAATTGATTGGCACTTGCCATTTCCTTTCACTTTAGACATGACCCCGTATTTGTCATCATCCATTATCAGCAGCAGGATTGGAAATAGAATGTTTTCTTTTGATAGTGATGAAAAAGATACACCTGCGGAGTTTGAGATTTTTGCCGTGATCACTCATTCTGGTAGACTGGAATCTGGTCATTATGTAACATATCTGCGCTTAAGGAACCAATGGTACAAATGTGATGACGCTTGGATCACAGAAGTAGATGAAGAAATTGTGAGAGCATCAGAATGCTATATGTTATTCTATGCGCGGTAAACTTTTTACTACAAGGAGAGTTATGATTTTAGCTGCATACAAATGTCCATAAGAAGGGGAGATTTATTTTAGTAGCTGGTTGTGGTGCTAGATAGGATTTGGCAAATATAAAATGAAGTTTCCAGATCCATCAGAAGCCCACAAGGAGGGATCCATTTCTCCAAATGGCTGGTTGTTGATTATGAATGCTGCTGGAGCTAGATAGGAGTTAACAAAAATATAAAATGAACTTTCCAATGAACCCAGTAGAATGAAAAAGACAGCTGAGATCTCAATGTGAGCGTACATGCAGGAATATGACAATTGGTAAAGAGGAGGGGATATTCTTATATTCTTTTGTTGCAATCAAGGTTGAGCCATGATCGATTTCTGGCTACTAAATTGCATATTGATGGAGACCAATCATTTTGAAGTACATAGTTCAATTTTCTCCCAAGTTGTCACTTATGAGCAAGGCAACGGTAAGCTTCCAAAGTCTAAAGGTTTTTTCATTCCCACTTTTTTAGACGGAAAAAACCAAGTGATATTGGATTTCATAAAACATCTCAATATAGGGTTGTACTAATTCTCTTACAAACTCTTGGTAGGATTCTATTTGACTGTATCAATTCAGTCATCGTGAACAATAAAATTGGATTCCACTATTACCATGTTATTACCATCCCTTGCGTCTGTCATTCCGTCACTTGCATTTTTAGGGTAAACTTATGGATTTTATTATAATTTACCATAAGTTGTACTTGACAAGAATGAAAAGGAACACACAAGAAGTGAGGATTGTCAAACATCAGGATACGCTGTAATAACATTCTCAGAAGTTTTCCCCATATAATGATAGTAACTTTGCATGTTCATACAAATTGACGAAATTATGAAAGTAAGTTTTTTTTTTTAACATGCTTTCGGAAAAGATATATTGATGAATGATAAAACTGATGCTCAACTTGCTTTAAAGATCTTCTTATCAGTAAAATGCCAGATTTTAGTAATCCACCTGGTAGAAAAGAGTCTCCGGTTTCTTGATGGAAGTTGGAGAATTTTGACAAATCATGAGAAACATCACCAGGGAAGAATAATAGCCTTTACCTCATCTATTCTCGAACTAGTTAATTGATCTTGAACAGACTAAGTTATTCACCGTAATTTGATTGAGATCAGCACCAAAGTACCTATCGAGGTGTGTGTGATTTTTGCCTCAAACCATGGTTTCCAAAGACAATACCTATGGGAGGAAATTAACATAATGCATAGTAATGTGAGAGGCTCCTGGTCCTTGACGGGAGATTTCAATTGCTTCTTGAACTATGATGAGACAATAAGGGTAGTAAGTGGTCAGGATAGAAGTGTAGAGAATTACAAGACCTTTTAAGGAATAATAGACTAACAAACCTTAAAGGATTTACGAACACTTTTACTTGGACCAATAAGCAAACCAGAGATTGGTTCCAGATGATAAAACTAGATAGATGCCTAGTCAATCCATAATGGCTTCAACAATTTCCAAGGATCTCAATAACCTTTAGAGAGCAGATTACATCATAACCCTATCTTTATAGATTGTGAAACTACAAGAGAAAAGAGGAAAACCGAAAACCCCTTTCAGGTTTCACAACTCCCTGCTAAAACCCCTTTCAGGTTTCACAACTCCCTGCTAAAACACCCAGACAAAAGCTTTTCATGATTACAAAAACTGAAAGCAATAAAATGGAATTTGGGGGAAGTCACAAAAAACAGCAATGATCCTATGTTCCTCAGGAAGAAAATACACCAGAAGAACTATATTATAACGTCAAAGGGAAGCCATGGCTAAACTAGGAGATAGTAGGATAAAAAAGCAAGAAGTGGAGTTACTAGGGACTTACGATGAGGCTTTGGAGGCCCTAAACTCACAATTAAGGCAGAAATCAAGAATGTGCTGGCTCAAAGAGAGTGAAAGATACACCAACTACTATTTCAGTTCCATACAAGCAAGGAGGAACAAAAACAACATCAGATACTTAATTGATGATGAAGGAGTGTAAGTTTCAAACCAGGAGGATCTGAAGAGGATGACCCATGACTACTTTAAAGAGGACCTTGGAATAGAACATGAAGTAGTGGAGTTTCCACGAGAGGTGTTAAGGAATATAAGAGCTATCACAAAGCAAGATCAGTAGGAGCTCGATAAAGAATTCATAAAGGAGGAGGTTAAAGAGGCTTTGTTCTCCATACACTCTGATAAAGCTCTAGGGCTTGATGGGTTCAATGGTAGATTCTTCCAACATACATGGGTTCAATGGTAGATTCTTCCAACAAAAGCAGCAAGTGTAATGCAAGAGATAACATTAAACTCCTTGGGTAATTGAGTTGCCATTTATTCCTTCTACAAGCAATATAGGCTGCTGTGGAGGAACGAAACAACAAATAGAACTAAAAAGGACGGGGCACGGGGCAAATAAACCCAAGTAAACCAAGAGCTTAAGTTCATCATCCAGCGAACACTAGAAGGTTACTAATTGGACCGGATGAAAAGTTACTCCTAAAGAGGGAGGGATTTCATTCATAGGTAGGGTTGCCATATGAAGAATCACAAATACACTGATTGATATACAAGAAATGTTGTAAGACTAAATCCAAGATTCAGAGCATATAGACAACAACCCATACTACATGCATAACCTAGCGTTTTACAATCCCAGATGAAAGCATATTTTGTTTCTTTATTTTTCGAAAACAAAGTAAAGCATGAAATTTCCCAATGCCAGAGTCCGGTTCAAATATACAGACAAAGAAAAAGTAAAACCCAGAAAACTAACAGAAGTAAAGCCTACGCAAGCCTATCGAATCCGGGAAACGACAAAGCGAGTTTGTATGGGCATTTTGGAAGCAGCAAGTGTAATAGCTTCTCTTGCAATATTCTCGTGCACTCCACCAACTTCATAAAGAACTTTACCTGGTTTTACCACAGCTACCCAGTATTTGATTGCTCCTTTACCCCTTCCCATGCGCACTTCAGTTGGTTTCGCCGTAACTGACTTGTGAGGAACTGTTCGGATCCAAATTTTACCGCCACCGCGTCGAATTAACTGGGTCATGGCCCGACGACCCGCTTCGATTTGTTTCGAAGTAATCCAAGCAGGTTCAAGTGCCTGAAGCCCGAAATTGCCGAAACATATGTGATTCCCTCCTCCGGAGGACACTCCTTTGATCGTTCCTCTACGTTGTTTGGGAAATTTCAGGTGTTGAGGGTTATAATTCGCAATAAAAAAATCCATGTAATGCACCCACATTTTGTTCTTTAACCGAGTCCACACTTCGATACAAGAGTCCCGAAGAGTGCCGATCGGGTTAGGTAGTATTCCGAGTGAAGGGATGAGATTGACGGAGGCTTCGGTTTCGGCACACAAGACCGTCGACAGATTCGCAACTGAGAATGGCAACTGCACCGAGGTGGCTGTGGCGGAGGAACTGCCTCGGAGTGGGGTAGTTAGGGTCCGCGCTAACGTCCCCATTTCCGGTGTTGATCTTTGTATGAAATGTTGAAAGGCGGAAGCGGGAGAGTACATTAGCTTCTTGTTCGCCTTCAGGTTCCGTGTCAAACCCAGTAACGCCATGTATGTCCGATCAAGGAGCTTCGCCTTCAGCACCGTTTCACGGCTCAGGGAGCCTCGTCTCAGAAAATGAAGCCGTCTACTCTAACCCTAGTTCTTTCTGGGCTCGTAAACTTGCCCATTTAACAAACCGTAGATTAATTAGATATATAAAAACAAAGATTAAAGTTTACATTTTAATTAGATTTAATTAAATCTAAAATTTAACTAAAGAATATTTAAAAATCAAAATATGATAGATTTTATATTATAAATTGTGATAAACTTTAATTTTTATAATTATTCAAAATTTGATAAAATTTAAATTTGTATACATTAATCTTAAATTTAAAGTCAATTGAAATTCCAATTCACCCGCTCTTTCAAATGAAGTCAGGCCGGCCAGCCCGGACCGGAACTGCTCCTTGGCATGCGTAGAAAAAGATCATAGAGTGAATTTTTGTGAAATTCAAAAGATATAGAGCTGAAGTAATGCCGTGACCATGAATCCCATCAACATCAAATCTAAACAAAATCTACACCAGGAGGTCTTGACAACAAGGAGTGACTCAACTGGTTTACCTTTCTCATTAATGGCCTGTTTGGTAGGAGGGAATAGGACCTATTCTTTGGTAATGTTTAAGCCCGTGTTTGGTTTAAAGTAAACACAAAATACTTATTCTATGTCAATACGTATTCTGCGATTTTAAAGAATAGCTAAACCCGACTAAAACCTATTATTATTTAATCGACGAATCCGTAATCTTTCTTCTACATCTAAGCTTGTTCCTTTTTACAAACCTATCCTTCTCCGGAAACTT
>JAOQMQ010000008.1:14077150-14088151 GCA_027563845.1 Erythroxylum subrotundum
GGCAGCTGGAGCTCTTAATTAGGGTGATTGTTCTGACTTGTGACTGTTAGCATTGAATGTTAGAGAGTCATTTATAATTTTCCCTTTGATTCTGCTAATACGATTGTTTTGTTTCAAGTGTATGACGTGATTAGGTATGACGTGGCTGGTTTATTTTTTAAATAATATTATACAATAATTTATTTTTAATTAGATTTAAGTTTGGACTTTCTAAATTCAATCTTATCTGATATCTAATTTTTTTTAAATAAAAAATATTATTTTATTTAAAATAATTAAATTTCAAATCAATTTAAGCCTAAATGTAATTTATAAATCGACTTATTAAAAATATTTAAATTTGATTTTATGCATAAAAAATTGTCATATACGGGCTCTCTCTCTAATTCCCTACTAGTATTTGTTGGCGTGATAGAAATGTTTCGCCTGTCTTAAACATACAAAATTAATAGCGTAAACTTGGACCCTACGACATAAATAATTGGTCTGCTTTATACCTATGTATACACATTACTATCTCAAACACATAGCGAATGCAAAAGTTTGGTTGGAGTTTTCTGGTGATGATTAATATGGTTATTAATTTAAATAATTAAATAATATATATTTAATCGATAAAAATCAATTTATAAAAAAGATAAAAATATAAAACAAAAATTACTTTTTATCATTTTCATAAAATTTGAAAACTAAAACCAAAAATTAAAAAACAAATTTTATCTTAAATTTTAATAAATAAATAAATAAGATCAATGACATGTAAAGTAAAGCGGTTGGCGTCAAAGGTTGACGTATACAATTGCCACTGCTAACGACCCGTTATTCGGCAATAAAATAGATTGACTGAAGATCGTTAACTTACTTAATAACCCCAACGGTTTCTTACTTAACGATAAAAGTTAAGCCAAATGAACCTTATTAGACAATTAAAGAAAGATTATAATAATTTTATTAATCATTGTTGCTAGAAAATAAAAATACGTGTTACCGTTATATCTACTGAGAGAGCAATCGATGTGCTGATTGACTACCTATCTTTTGCAGCACATTTTGATGTTGGGATCACTTACTTTAATACTACTCCTATTAGATACCAAAGCTCTTATTAGAGGATCAATCGGATTAGAAGATCAATCGGGGAGCTGCTTCCTTTGTTTTGTTTTGTAATCTGTCTCGTTATTTTTTATTAATAAAACAAAAAAACAAAAATACACGAACAGTAGAAACTGTAACAGTTAAACAAAGAGCCGCCTACCCACGTTTCCATTCTAAGCAATCATCGCAGAGAAGGAAAGAGAGAGAATTCTAGATAGACGAAGGAACAGAGGTAAGGCCTTTCGCATGAGTCTTCTGCTCCTAGTCATCGGACTAACTCCTTTGTATGACTCATACCTCAAAGTTTCTCTCTTTACTTGTCTTCATTTCAAGTATTTGTATCTGTATCTGGTTCTGGTTCTGGTTCTGGTTCTGGTTCTTCCTTGTTGCTTTCAGTCAATCTTCCCTTTTCTTCTTGGATTTATCAAGTTCTGATGGAGTCTTTGTTAGTTTCCCTAAGCGGTTCGTGTTTAAAGACCATTCGGGTTCTTGTTCTCTCTCTTGCCTCCTGATCTTCCAACTCTGTGGGGACGCCCAATTGGGCCACAGGTAATCTTTTTCTCCCTTGTTTCTCTTTTTTTGTTGGTCATCTAAGGAAAACATATAGGAAAATTGAAGCTTTCAGAATTTTGCTTCGGTTGGGTAAATCTGATGTTAAATTTCTTGCCATAGGATATTTAAGCTAATGACTCGCTCCTTTGCAAGTGTCGTCTGTAGAAATGCTTGCCCAATTTTATCTTAATGTGCTTCTTGTGGTAATGCAAAACTTATGCTGACTTTTCCAAAGTTGCATCTGATGCCCCTTCCTGTCTCTTGCCTTATAAAATCTTCCCTACTGCTCTTTTGGATGCCTGTCTTGATTCAGGCATCTTCAGTCTATGTAATATTCTGATATTACTGCCACTCTTCTCCTATCTGTCTTTTCACTTGTATCATTTTATGCTCTTTCCATATTTCTGTACTTACTCCACAAGTAAGTTTATGAATCTTGATTACTAGTGCTTTCTATCCATAGCAGTGGTGCTTTGTGTATGATTAACTCCTCTTATTTCTTCTGATCATTTCATCTTCACATCAAATTGTTCATATGGTTTCCTGATGACTGGAATGTTATTAATGTGAATTAAAATGAGGTATAACAAACTGTTTTTAGTTTCTCCCGATTGACAAGCATAAAGAAGTTCAACTAGTAAGACCATATTTTTGTTTCGCTGAGATGATGCCACCTTATTTGCATCAAACACTAATGTTATCATGGTCAAGCTGGTTGTGGATAGTAGTGCTTTTGGATTTGATATGTTACTTCTGTTATAAGAGCTTTTTGGAGTCCTTTGTTGTGAAGTACTCTGATTTTCTGCTGGGTATTTCTCTTCTGTTTCAGATAGAAATGGGCATATACCTCAGCTCTCCGAAAACTGAGAAATTTTCAGAGGATGGCGAGAATGATAGTCTAAGATTTGGTTTGTCTTCTATGCAAGGTTGGCGTGCATCCATGGAAGATGCAGTGAGTAATTAGTTCTACTTTTGATATCTTTGAATGTTGTAAGCAATTAAGTCATTGTACATTTAACTTTCTTATTATCAGTGTTGGTGTATTATTTGTTGGATTCTCAATTATGATAAGGACATTGTTTGGAAATTATATACACAGGATTGTATGATATAACTTGTCCTCTCACTACGATAAAGCTAGCTTTTTTTCTCTATCTCTGCAACTATTAATATGATGAGTTAGTTAGTTTTGACTATCACCACCCTTGTCCAAAGCACAGAAATGGACGAAAAGGATTTCAATTCCAACTCAAGTAGTTTGGGACTGAGGCTATCTTGCATCACAATAATCTGTTGCCAAGGGAAAGTTTTAAGGTTCCCTTAATCAATAGGACAGTTTACTCCTATTTTCCTTAGTCGTTAATTGTTAATAGATTGATCCCTACAATGATTTCTTAGGAATTTAACGACCAAAGAACATGGTCTGTTACATCTATGCCATGTGATTTGAATCATTTGTTACTCTCTGTGTTATTATAAGTTGGAAATTTTGGGACAGCTTTTGAAGATATAGAAACACCAGTGGTTGAAGTGCGTGAAAAAGTGTGCATGCTTTCAAGTTCTGTTTATTGAGAAAGCTCTTGCAATACAGTCTTACCACTGCCAATTCTCGTTTTATTATGGAGATTCTCCAAGGATGACACTTCTTTTCATGCCTTCTATTTTAGTGCCTCTGGACATATTTATTTCTGTGTACTGACAAACTAACCTTTACTACTCAGCATGCAGCACTAACTGATTTGGATGCTACAACATCATTCTTTGGTGTTTATGATGGCCATGGAGGTAAGAGTTTGATGTCTCAGCTACTTATAGTGGACTGAGCTACCATTATGAGATCCTTAACTCTTTTGCTATGTTGGCTGACTAAATGATTCAATAGTTTCTATAATTTTTTAGATAATGTTAGTTTCACTAAGATTAAAGTGGTTATGAGACACATGTGGAAATGAGCTTGGCTCCTGTGATCAACTGCGTTATTCTTTCTTGTACATTCTGGTTTAAATCTCTCTTCCACTATTCTATATAGTCTTCTACCCCTATTTTAGAATAAATAGGCATGTAAGGCTCGAACTCCTGATTTCAGTTCAAAGCAGCAAGTCCTGATCATTGCACTAGTTTTTCTTCTGTTTATAACCTAATCAGGTAGATCTCCTATGTCTGTTGAAAGGACTGGCTTTTAGAAACAAAAATGGAGGTAAGGTTGACTTCATCAGTTAGTCACCTGATTTTCTGGTCCAACCACCCAATCCTGTCTGCATTTCCAAACCTTGCACATCCTTAAAGTGAGTAATGTCAAAGTGAACTCAGTTTAGTCTGGAATCATTTGTGACTAGGTCGTTGACCGAAAAGCAATTGTAGTTTATTTGTTGATATATGAACTTATGTTGGGTAACACATTCAAGTATGTGGTCTGGAGTTTATAATGAAAATATATGTTCTTCTTGATATCCCACTTTACGTATGCAGCTACTGAGCCTTGTGTGAACTATGAAATTTAGTTGCTTTTTTTCAAGTGTTGATAGTCTAAACTTTTCATTCTTTCCAACCAATCTTGGATCACCCCATTTTTTCTAATGACCATATAATTGCACACACTTATATGGAACAGATGCAGGTCCAGAAATTTAATTCAGTGGACTAATATCAACAGTTGCTTAATAATTTGGTTAACTTACAAACCTTTTATGAAAATAACGAATGATAAATATCATAAAAAATGAGATAGATTTCAATTTATTTCTAGGAGTGTTTATAATTTTCACATGGTATCAAATATTTTCATATTCTAGGGTGCAAGCAGAGGTAATCTAAACGGATATCACTGGAAGCTATGAGGATTTTTTTTAACAAAATTCTTGGCTATAATTGACCAAAAAAGGTAATTTAGATATTCAGTAACAACCAAGACACTAAAATTAGTATGTATAATCATTTAGCAATGCTAAATAGTTATAAAAGAATTAGTTTCTGAGTACCAAAACAAATCTAACTTTATACCGAAAGAATATAAACAGTAACTATGATATATATATATATATATATATAGTTTTAAATTTTTAATCAAGCAATGGGTAGGTCCCCTTTTGTCTCCACTATGGGATAATGAAAATATATCAGAACTTAGCAATACAAAACAAAAACCAGAGCCTTCTTGTCTTTATCTTATTTGGAAGGTAGCTGATAAAATTGACAATGGAGCCTTGTTTTACATATCCCACCTCTCTTATATATAGGGACACTTTCTTTTTGGTTCTGTAATTGGTGATTCCTTGGTCCTAGTATTTTTAGATGTGAAAAGACTGTAATGAGCAGTGACTTTTGGGAGCTGGGAGTTTATAAAGTTATTTTTTCCATCTAAAACACAGAAAACATTTTTTTATCCTAATTTATCCGACATTGATGCTTACTTGAGCATTGTATAGAGAAAATTAATTTTCATCGAGTCAAAAACTTTGTCCAGAAACTCTTAGATAGCTATCTCTCATTAGTAAGAAGTGCCGCTTGCAATTTTCACAGCTCATCATATTCTTGTAAACTTACAGGTAAAGTAGTTTCAAAGTTCTGTGCAAAGTTTCTTCATCAACAGGTTCTTAAGAATGAAGCTTATTCAGCTGGAGATATAGGAACTTCTGTTCAGAAAGCTTTTTTCAGGTTACCTTATTTATTTGATTGGAGAACTTCTCATTTCTGCCTATTTAGAAAGAAAATCAAGGTACCCAATTAAAAAGTTCTATATTTATTTGGATCATGTGATATTATGCACTGCTAGTTTCTATATTTAATAATTCTCTTAGAAGATGTCAAGAATTTTCCTTTTAATTGCCGTGCAGTTTCACTTTGAGGCAGAATACTATTATTAATTACATCATTAATTTAATTGATGACAAAAATGAAAAATACGAAGGTGGTGTATCTGAAAAAAAAAAACTTATCATTCCCTAAAGGTCTTTGATTTTTACATTGTTCTTTTATTTATATTTCATAGCTATCTATTATCATTTTGGATATATAGCAAGATAACTCATCCGTCCTTAATGCATCCTGTAAAGTATAACTTCTGTTTGGACCATGATCTGAATCTTTGTGGTTCATGTAGAATGGATGAGATGATGCGTGGACAAAGAGGATGGAGGGAATTAGCTGTTCTGGGTGATAGAATAAACAAGTTTACTGGCATGTTAGAGGGGTTAATATGGTCTCCAAGGAATGGTGAGAGTAATGGCCAGACAGATGATTGGCCTTTCGAAGAGGTATTTTATAAACATATATTTTATTGTCATCTGATTGTGTTTATATTTGTAATAGTGTACTTTTTTTTCATTTCAACTCCAGTTTGATTCTATCGACAATTATTTTGACAATTCAAGCAGTTACCTATCATGATGTATTATTGTGGATTTGAGAAACTACTAGGGTTTCTTTCTACTTGCTGCTTATGAGTTCCCACTTCCCATCAGAGCTCATGAGCATTTAAATGAAATCTGTACTAGTTCTGTTGATAGTGAGCCATAATGATGATTATGTAGCAACTCATTGTGAAAACTAGTGATAAAAATTTCCTGAGGCCATTCACTTGATAATAAGCACAATATTATTTGCCAATGACATAGTTTCCTCCAGAAAGCAACTTTGAGAAGATAAAAGGTTTCTGAAAGTTTGTGGCTTGGTATACTTGGAGGGTTTCATTAAGCATTGCATTACATTTATATCTCTGTTGTGACATACAAAATTTTCATCGATTAAGTTATATTTTTTATTAATTGATGTGATCTTAGTTAAAGCACTTTACATAACCATACTCTTCATAAGGTGCGCATTTCATCCAATCAATACCATGTTCTGTTCTAAACCCTATCAATTCATTTTTTCCACTGGGCTTTAATTTGCATGCTTGAATTTAAGTGAAAATTTGAAGCTAAGATGATAGTTACAATTTTTTGCTGCACATTTTTGCTCAAACTTCTTTTACTCATGATACAAGGAATGAGCCATAATGGCTTTACGGCAATACTTTGTGGCTAAATAACTTGTTTACTCCGAACAGGGTCCTCACTCTGACTTTTCTGGACCAACTTCTGGCACAACTGCTTGTGTAGCAATTGTAAGAAACAACCAACTTGTTGTTGCAAATGCTGGCGATTCTCGATGTGTGATATCTCGAAAGGGCCAGGTACTTTTCAGTTAACAGAGAGAGAGAGAGAGAGAGAGAGAGCTTACCGTCTTTAATATCTGTTTAAAATGATGCCTAGATGATCTTCAGCTTTAGTTTGCAGTTTGTGAGACCACTGATATTAAAATTTTAGTTTGAGGTTAACTATTGCATTCAGGAACATACACATACAAATATTTACCTTCTGTGGTTCTATCATGGTACAATGCAGAAACCTTAAACACTTCTCAATTTGATTTAAAGGGACTTTCTTGATGCAGGCATATAATCTGTCTAGAGACCATAAACCTGATCTTGAGGCTGAGAAAGAAAGGATTTTAAAAGCTGGTGGTTTCATACATGCAGGACGGGTCAATGGCAGTTTAAATCTTGCAAGGGCTATAGGTAGACATGATTATTTGATCTCCTTAATAACATTTATGGTCCTCATAATTAGTTTGTTCATGGTCTGACACTGTTTATCTTAGCCCTCTTCTCCTATGTTGTGAAACAAGAGTTCTGGACTCTAATCCATTATTTGCCCCAGCAATGCATCTAGATATCAGAAAATACAACAGTAGCAGTGTCTTCTTCCCATAATTGGAAGCTAGGTCCCTGCCCTAAAAAAAGTTGAATGAGTCTATGCCAGGGCATTTGTTTTTTGACTTGTTTCATGTAACTACTCTCATAGGTTATAAGAGCAGAAACCTGCATATGAACCTTCATTCACCACCGAGAAGAAAGAAGAGATAGAACTTTAGACTCTTTTTAATTCTTCTGGTTTGCTAACCTTTAGAGCTCCTTTGTATGTACCTCAGGAGATATGGAGTTCAAGCAGAACAAGTTTTTACCTGCTGAGAAGCAAATTGTAACAGCAAATCCAGATATTAACACGGTGCGGAAATCATCTTTTTACACTATGTAATTGAACAAATCATTTTCTTATATATAGGTCTCGATAATTATCCCTTATTTTCCCCTTAATAACTTTTATTGCTCATTCAATTAGGTTGAACTTTGCGATGATGATGATTTTATTGTGCTTGCATGCGATGGAATATGGTATGTATCAAATGCTTCCCTTTTTAATATGGTTCACTGCACTGTGTTCAGAACTTTTTATATCCTTAATGTATTTGCCATGGAAGAAAGTATATGCGGATCATCTTCCAAAGAGATTATTATGAAGGAAAGGAATTAGTAGAAAAAGTAAGCTATCATGGTTTCTCCAAGTGAAGCATATTATATACGTAGGCAACATTAGTAGTTTCAGAAACGATCTACATATCTCTTATAACTGTTTGCAATATACTTGCAGCTACTATCTGAAGAGATATGAATGTATGGACAATCTGCAATGATAATATCCTCTCGTTTAAGATATTGTGAAGTCCTCTGTTGCTGAAATTGGATTACTACTATTGTTGATTGTTTCAGGGATTGCATGTCTAGTCAGCAACTAGTAGATTACATTCATGAACAACTAAGCACGGTATGTGCAATTTTAACTTTTTAGTAGGATCTTGATAGAAATGGTTGAACCCTACGCAACTGTACATTTTCAAATTTCCAACATTCTCAAAAAAATGCAGGAAAGCAAGCTTTCTGTGGTGTGTGAGAGAGTACTTGATAGGTGCTTGGCGCCGTCAACAGCAAGTGGGGAGGGATGTGACAACATGACAATGATCTTGGTGCAGTTTAAGAAACCCATCAAGTCCAATGCCTCTGCAAATGGACAATGCTCACGGTCAAAGCTTACTGAAACTGAATCCAAGGGAGAGGATGTTGTTGAGCTGAAAACTTAGCATGCTCATGTCGAGGAGGAGGGTGTTACGAATGCTGCCCTCTGGCTGGAAGAAAATTTGTATGGTCTGATATGTAAGGCTAATGGATGAAACACCAACACGATTTGCTTGTTTTATCCTTTTTTTTTTTTTTGTGCTAATTTTGAGTGTGGAACTACAATCTGTAGCATGTACAGGTTTTTCACTTTCCAATCCTTTTGCCTTCTGTTATACCTATGATTTCTCATCAATTTTCTCTTGTTCTGGGCCAAGAGAGGAAGAAAACTCCATTTTCTCCAAATCTATATTGGTGGGTGGGACAATGCATGACAAGTTCCATCCGTTGTGATAATTTTATGGCGTACCAACGTGAGACCAGGTAAACAAATTCATGAAAGTGCGTGTGCATGTATAAACGTATTATGAATTTTTCATTAGATGTTTATGATTTAGATAGATAATCAGGTCTCATTTACTTATTTTGAATACAACATACTCCTGCCTTTATCATCTCTCAATTCAAAATGCTGACTGATATTAGAAAGCACTTTCCAGATAGATAATCATGTCTCTTATACAGAAACAGTCCTTCATTATCACTAATCTCATCAAACAGTAATGGCAAACAAAGCAATTCATATTCATCTTTTGGGCTAAGGAAAACAAGACATAAGATAGGGCTAAAGTTGTATGTTAAATCTTGACGTTTGCATCGGAATACAAGTTAAAACCAAATGTTTCAGAGTGTTCAATTTGAACTCTAATGTTTACAGAACATTCTAAACAAACCGCATGAGAACGAAAATTTTAATAAAAGTTACTCTCTGTTAGTTAAATATCACATCATACATGACGTGAATTTTTTTTATATAATTTTATGCACATCAATGAGACTCGATACTTACCGACGTGGCTTCATGTATTTAAAATAAGACTGGGTCTCAAGTTTTCAAAACTCACCATTTCTCCATTCAAAATCCCTAAATCACAAATTTCGTAAATCCCTAACTTCAAACGTTTGTAGATTACACAAAATCCTTAAATCCTTAACTTTAAATGTTTGTAGAAATTCCTAATTCTCACTTCGTTCAAATGTTTGCAGAAATCTCGCTCGCTCTTCTCAAAGCTCAATCACAACAATAGTAAGCTCAATCGCAGCAGCACGTTCCTATCACCTCCTGCACACGTTTGTCAAATTTTTGGGAAACAACATAGGGACAATACATCGTGGTAAGTCCATTCTTTTGACTGACTTTTAGTTTATATTTATTATATATTGTGGTCGCTTATTCCTTATTCCTTTTATGACTCCTTTGTTTGATTTTTTGTTTATGTTTATTGTATGTTGTGATCCTCTATCTTCAACCTAAGCCCTATTCTATTATGTAGTTGCAAGGATTTCTTGTTGGCAATGAATGAGTTAGTAAGGATAAAAGTATAGTTATACAAAATTAAATTTCCTTTGATCATTAAATTAAGAACAAACTAACTAAATATTAACACAAATTTGCAAAGTTAATTATAACTATATTACATTCAATATTTTGTTGCATGATTGATGTCTTACAGTAATTATGTAGGATTCAAGATTCCACTACGCAGGGGGAAATCAATTTATTATTCTCTCTTTAATACTTTTATGGTATTGATCTTCATCTAGTCAAATTATACCTCCATTTGTGACTGTTTTGGACTCATTTCATCAATGCTTTGTTGGCACTCATTTAAGTGAGTTGATTATTCTTCTCCTTTTTGTATGAGTTAAGAAGTAGTATAATTTAGAGGTGAAACCATCTAATCAAGTTTATCCCTTAACTACAAGATAAGTATTCTTTTCCTTTAGTAGACTAATGAAAATGTTGGATCCCGTTTCCGGAACCCAACTCTTGAACCATAAACATGAATCATGATCATCTTACCCTGAAGGGTTATTCCATTAAACCCTAATTAGCCGTTAATTTTTTTTTCATTGAACCCTAATTAGACATTAATCATACATCTTCAATCTTATAACGTCTCAAAATTCACTTACAATTGTTCAATAGCGTGATCACACGAAACAGTCACTATGCTTGAACTCATCGCTCTTGTTTGCATACAGAATTTGGAAATCCTCAAATCTGAATTTCAATTTGACTTCTTCATATAAAGCATAGCTTTATGTCTCTTCTTTAATTTGAGATAAGAATTACCTCAATTGGAGCTCTATAGCTCAAGATATGCTTAAATCACTTGAGAGTGTTCAAACCCTAATCATGCCCTCTTAACCGACCCCTCACTTGTTCTAATGCAAACTCTCTCAAATTAACTCCAAATGATGCAAATTTTCATGGAGAGATAGATACATGTCTTAGAAATCTATTGCTTCAAGAATCACTTCATTTCGAGGTCGGATGAATGAGTTATGCTCAAAAGAGT
>JAOQMQ010000008.1:14104825-14116100 GCA_027563845.1 Erythroxylum subrotundum
ATCACTATTGTGCATGACTAAAAATTTATTTATGTATACTGAATATGTATGATGCATGTTCATGACAAATTCTCGGGCATATGTTCTTACTAAACTGATTTAAACATCAATTGTACTTCAAAGGTTCCAAAATTCATACATTCAATAACTATTCCATCTTTTAGTTGAAGCACCTCATTCAGGTCAACTTTGTATATTCAATAAGATCAAGAAACGGATGTATTTTTATAACACTCTCTTCTAGACAATTGTTCCTATGTGTCTTAAGTTTCTAATGATACCAAGTTCATCCAATTTGGTTTAGTATTCAATGAGTTATACACAAAATACGACAGACTGTGCACATTTGAACTTTTGGCTAGTACATGATCATATCCTCTAATTGCACAACTCATATATTTCAGCTCAAACATCCAAAAATTACAAACTTTGTACCAATTTAAAGCTAAGAGAATAAGCTACAACTTTGGTGAAGACCACTCAGCCTAATTCAGCCTACATCAATACAGTTTATTCAATAATCGCAGGACATGATTTCTGTCCCTGATAGTACTTCAGCTTAAGCTACAACTCACTTACATGCCCATTTTGAAAATCTTATAGGCAGAATTAAAAGTCAACTTCTTCAAGAAAGTTGTATACATATGTCTCTAGTTTAATATGAATCAAAAATCAACTCATTTGAAAATATACAGACCAAGATATCATCAAAATACTGAAGCATGTTTCAATTTATTAAACCTCTTCAACTTCATATTGAAACCTACCAAATTTCTAGATTTTTATCCTAAGTAGATTTCGGGTCAGATTTGTTTGACCATTCTGACCTAGACAATGACGTATTTAGGCAATACCTTCTACTAAACAAATGTTCCACAATGTCTTAAGTGTTCAATGACATCAATTTCATGCATTTTGGTTCAGTATCATTCAAGTTATAATCAAAAATCTGCAGACTGTTTTCATAACTTGACAGAACACCAATTTCAACTTCAAGCCAAATTTCCAGACTCTTAAGGGCATATTTTGAATTCGATTCTTTCATGAAAAATGTAGTTCTATGTCTATTAAATCAAACTCCATCCAATTTGGATATTCACAGATCAAGTTATGCCCTAAATACAGATGTATGTTCAGTAAAATACTGCATATATCATACTCCAATGACTATAATCCTTCATCTTATTGATCAATCACCATATTTGCTTCTTCTTTCACCACCCACACATGCATCAACACCATTTACATATGCAGCACTCCCAAGCATGAAAACATACACCATTCATGCATGCATTCAATTATAAACACTAAAACCTCTACAGAAATCATTTACACTATCATAAAACTTAAAGCATTACTTACTTGGTTTATACTTCAGAAACATTCCAAAAATGAGAGAGCAAATAATGGGTTTTGGAGATGGCAAAGCAAGGAGGTAAGATGGTGTTTTCAGTGGAATCAATGAAAGGAGTTGTATAAACTTTTTCCTAAGGCTAGGTGTCTCTCTTTAGGCTTGACACATGTTTCCAATGCATGTGTTACATGTGTCCTCCAAGTAAGGCTACCTATTGTCACTTAAATCTTTGTCCACATGTCACAAATTAATTGATCCAGTTTTCACTCCATAATTTATCCATTTGTCAATTAATAATTTGTCTCTTATTTCAATATTTTTCCTATTCTTAAATACCTCAAATTTTTAATAACTTTCCTAAAATTCTCCAAAATTCCAAAATAATACTAATAGTCTCCAAATAAATTTTCAACGTAAATAATTCATAATTCAGATTTTAATCGTATTTATAAATCAATTATACCCGAAAAATGTCAATGAATGCATGTACAATTATTTTAATGTCAAAATTCATATGCACATATTAGCAAATACTAAATTATGCAAAGCATATGATGTACTGGAAATTCCTAAATTTTCTAACCCCTAACATGGGGTGTTACAAGTAATCCAAGATCAATAGTAGAATTACAGCTAGCAAGGAATGAAGAAACTTATATGTTACAGGTATATAAAATTGTTTTTATACATATCATCAATAATTATATTTGTTCATTTATTCGTACTTCCTTATCTCTTTTGTGTAGTTCAAAAGATTATACATTTGTTTTGATGCCATAAAAAGAGGATGGAGGCATTTGACGCTAATTTTTTATATTTATGGTTGCTTTCTAAAGACAAAATTCCAATGTCAACTATTAAGTACAAATGGGAGGGATGGTGATGGAGGGATGAATCCATTCGCATGGGCTATTGTGGAGGTAGAGAATACTAATTCTTGGATATGGTTTGTGAATCTGTTGGCTTCTGACTTAGAATTGGATACTAGTAAAGGGATTACAATTATATCATATATGCAAAAGGTATTTTATTCTTCATATATTTATAGTTTATTGTTATACAAATTTTATATTTACTTAATCTTTTCTATTGTTATAGGGATTTATTAGGGATATAGAAGCGACATTGCTATACATCACTCATCATATGTGTGTTATACACATATACTATAATTAGCATATGAATTGAAAGGGAAAGGATTTGTGAAAGTAGTTTTGAAATTCTACATAGTCAACTTATGTAAAAGATTTTAACAAGCAGCTGAAAAGATTGGATAAAATAAAATCTGGATGTGCATCAACATTCCTTGACTATCCTAATAAGAGGTGGGTAAGAATCTACCAATCTTGCTGAATCAGAATGCCCAATTTTTGACAACAATATGAGTGGAGCTTTTAATAGGTGGATCTTTACTGACAAGAGATAAGTCAATTATCAGTATGCTTGAAACCATTAGAATCATGGTGATGAAGATGCATGCAGATAAGAGAGAATTTTTGCATTCTTAAAAGTCAATTATTATACCAAGGATTATGAAGAAATTGGAGAAGAATAAGAATTACGCAATGCAGTGAAAAATAGTTTGGAATAGTGATGGAGCATATGAAGTGTCTAAGGGTGATGGCAAGCATATTGTAAGGATTAATAAACTAATCATGTAATTGTCAGGTATGGGAGCTTTATGCATATCTTCGTAAGCATGCTGTAAGTGTTGTTCACCATTCATAGCAACGGGTAGAGGCATTTATAGATGAATGCTACAAGAAGTCTAAATTCCTCGCAAGTATGATCATGTATTGCAATTTATTAGGGTGCAATTTTTTGGCCTACTATTGATACAGAAGTAATAAACTCACCACCCAAAAGTGGCATGTCATGAAGACCTAAAACACCTAGAAGGAGAGGAATAAATAAGCCTAATAAGTTGAAAAATCTAAACTTTGAAAAATTCAAACAAATTAACATGAAAGGGTTAACTACAAAAATGTAAAAAAATATGGCAATTTTGGCCATAATACCAAAAAAATGTAAAAATGAAGGCTTAACTCAACCTGCCCTCAATCTCCACAGGTATAAAACATTTTTTTACCATAATGCCAGAAAAATGTAAGAATGAAGGATCAACTCAACATACTCAACAATCTCCAAAAGTACAAAACATTCTTTGATTATCAAACCTTGTTTTGATTACTATGTTTTGCTTCATATATGTAAAGATATTTATGACATTCTTTGATTATCAAACTCACATTGATATTTATTTCATATTTATTAGGTCACTGTTGAGGTCTCTTCACAAATGTTTAGTTATAATACAGCTGAACATATTGTCATACCAAGTCAAACACAACAATAATGTGAGTATATGAGCATTCATCACATTGTTGGTAACTTTCACAAATAAATATTTTTAATGCCATATGTGTTTGTAGGTTGCTAACTCTTCATATAATAGTAAACAAAAGTATAGAAAAGTTGATCCACCTGTATTCAAGCTGTCTTTTGAACCAAGGGGTCTAAGGTTTTAAGGATAACCTAGCATCACTTCCCAACAATTAAAAACTTAAGCAATGAGGAGGAGAGCACCATCGAATCAACCAGTACATGATTAACCTTCTAGGTCATGTGTAAATAAAGGAAGCAATGTGATTAATTCCCAAACTATACATTAATGTTGTCTATGTGTTATTGGAACTTTAGTTATTGGATCCAATCACTTTTATATATGGATGGATAGATCCAATTACTTTTATATATGGATGGATAGATGTGCTGGTGCAATTACTTATTTATATATTGCTTCAATTATTTATTATGATATAATCACTTTTGTATGTACTTGTTGAAGATTTTTACAACTATTAATTAGGCATCTTTAAGGCATCTTCATGAATAATAAAGCAATAAAGACAAAGCACAATATATTACAAGTTAGTTCTAATAAGGGTTTTTTTCATTTATCATAATTCAGATTTTAAACAAAATATTATAATTTAGTTGCACTTGCCCACAACAAACCATATTATAACAATCACCATAAGCATAAAAAACCTTATTATGATAATCACTAAAATAAATTTCAACTTATTTTTCTCTTTTGTCAACAAAATAATTTCTTCTTTCATTAGCTTTATTTGCTCTTCAATTTCTAACATTGTACGTGATTCAATAGTTATTCTTTGAGCCTCTTTTTTCAACATACCTACTTCATTTTTTAATTAATGAACTACTTTGATAGCTCTCTCACTAAATTTGTCATTATACCACTTGAAAAAAATCACATCTTCCTAGTTGAAAGAAGATTAATAATTAATCACATAAACATTAAATATATATAAATATATATACACAAACAATTTTACCTTATTGAAAAAAAAACTTACAAGATATTTGGGACATCCACAAAATCTCTTTTTTGAGTTATTATCATTCCATGAAGTTCTTAACATGGCTTTTAAACCACAATAACACATTATATAACTGCCATTTGAATTTATTCTAGTATTAGTTAAAGACATCGCATATATAGCTTTAGGTGGTCGCTGCAAAATTATATTAAGGCAAGGGATTATGATCACTCCTTATAAAAGCAAAGAGTCAAGGTCTAAATAGATGTAAAGGTAGAATCTTAACAAGGTTTAATACAAGAGACTTTCAACTTCTTCTCTAACACTCTTAGTTCTCCTATAAATAGTTCATCTTTAATTTTCATTCTTCAATATATTATCAATGATCATATTACTAACCTATAAGATAATTTCCCAACTAATCCTTTCACTGACATAAATGTAAAGGTAGAATTTCAGCATTAGAAAAAAATGGTGACTAAATATAAACCCTTTTGGTTGTAGATACATACATACATACATACATACAATCTTATAAACATGACCAGAAGCACCCAGAGACAAGTAAATGAACATACTATCCACCTAAGCATAGGTACATAATATCACTCAATCCTTACGTAAAAAACTCATCATCAGAACTTTGATGTCAAGGAAAAAAGGATACAAACCATTCAGGTAATAAAGCAGATATAGACAAGATCATATACAAGTCATGTTAAACAAAGTTACATGGCTAGTAAAACATATTTTGCTTGCTTACATCATTAAAGAGATGTAGAAAGGCCAAACTAGCAAATTGAAAGGCACACATTTCTCTAACATATTATCCTAATACTCTTTTAAGTTAACATCTTCCTCCATCTTTCCTAATCCTCATCTTTATCTTTTAATAAGTTAGTGTATTGATCATACATAAAAAAAAAAAAACTCTAATAAGAATCGATCACCAAACAACTAGTTCAATATGCTCAGGCAGTAGAATTGATAATGGAGTCTGAAATACAGTAACTCAAATAAACTATAATAGCAGTAAGAGAAATGCAATAATACATAATATAATATCCCCAAACCTAGCTATTTAAGAGGCCAATAATCTCCTTAGCCTATGGCTTAATTCTATAATGGTTCTCCTTAGTTAATCTTTCATTTCCCCTAGTCTTATTATTTCCTCTAATCGTTTCTATATCCTACCAGTTAATATCCAACAACATGTCACTCTACCACTATTATAGAATCTTTCATTCGCTCCCACATAACCAATATAAATTCCTAGAATCATTAAAGGAAGTAGATGCCTTAAAACTATGAACAAGTACCTTAATGAGCAAGACACTCGAGAAAGAGAAGTTTTGCTTAGTGTGTAGGAGGACACACAACGTGCAACATTATTAAGAGCACGAGGAGGGTTATTTTCCCTATGTTGTTTCCCATAAATTTGATAGAGGTGTGCGAGAGCCGACATAAACATGCTATTGCGATTAAGCTTGTTGCTTCTATGATTGAACTTGCTGAAGAGCGTACATGATTTCTGCAAACGTTTGAACAAAGTGGGAGAGTTAGGGATTTAAAGATTTCTGCAAATATTTGAAGTTAGGGATTTAGGGATTTTGAACGAAGGAGAGAGTGAATTTTGAAAACTTGAGACCCGCTTTTATTTAATTACAAAAAGCCACATCAACAAGTATGAGGTCCTATTGTTGTGCACAAAATTAAAGAAAAGGTCACACCATACATGACTTGACATTTAACTTCTGGAAGATAGCTCCCGTTAAATTTTATGTCCTCGTAAGGTTTGTTTTGAATGTTTTGTAGATTTAATTTTCCTTTTGCTTTTTTCCAGACTTGTTAGATAGAAAATTAACTTCACCATAAGTATTCAACAATTGGCATTTCAGTCCCTTACCCTTTTTAGTTTCATAGATTGTTCTATACATTAAAGACATTTATACAACTTCCCTGCATATACATATGTTGATTCTTATCTCAAATTGCTTCCTTCTTGAGCAAATGCGTCTTTTATTGGTGTTTATCCTCCTTAATCCTCCTTACTCTGGTTAGTAATTCTTAGGTTTATTTATTTTCTTTCGCCTACTGTGGTTTATTGATATGCAATTGGTTATCCTTTTCCACTTCCCATCTCCAGATGAGTGGAGGGCAAACAAAAAGGATAAGTGGAAGAGAATAGCAGGCATAGACCAAAATGAATTACTGCATCCCTATCTTTTTGTTGATCTAGACACTTATTTTGTGATTTCAAAGGCATAGTTTGTGAGCTAGTTTTAGGATTGTTTGAGTATGCTAGACTCTAAAACAATTTTCCCAAACATTGTCATCTGGAGAAAAAAAAATACTTGCTATTTTTTTATTTATTTGGGTCATTTGTCACGTAATATGTACACTGGCTCACAAAAAAATTATATATCAACTATATTTTTCTTTATAATGGGAGATTGACGGAATTGTTAACCTAGGGTTTCTTTTGAATGTTTCCAAAACGATAAAGTTATTTTTGGACGAGTTGAAACGTTAGGGTTTAATTTAAATTTTGATAAAAATATTTGCCTTTTTTTCTACACTTTTGGTGAAAATATTTGATCTTTTTTAACACTTTTACCAAAAAAATGTAACAACATAAGTTGATAAGTACAAAAGAAGTTACGTATATAAAGTTGACATTTTTTAATTATTTTTCATCTTAATAATAGTATTATATTGTTAATTACAAGAACCTGCATATAGCTTTTACGTCTTAAAATATAAGTTGTATTTCTTATTTGGTATTTATATTGGAAAATATTTAATTTCGTTACTAAATATTACTCACTTGGCCTAAATATTTGCTTGTAATTACTTATTTGATTTTTTTTTATACTTGTCTTCTTTCTGGTTTATATATTTATTTTACTTATTTAATCTTTTATTTTCTATATTGTTATCTTGTATTATATTTATTGTATTATTTATTTTATTATTTATTACTTTATTTTTATTATTTTATTTATACGTACCTATTTTTATTTTACTACTATTATTATTATTTTATTTCTATTTCTATTTCTATTTCTATTTTATTGTAAATTATTATCATTTTATTATTAATATTTTTTATGTAGTTATTAGAAACAACTTATTTTCCAATTAAGTATAAGGTTACGTACTATTGTATCTCCTCGTCATGTATAAGCGGGACTTTTATTAGGTTGTTATTGTTGATCTAACTTCTATCTTTTCCAATTTATAATTAGAATAAAATTTAAATATATATATTTTAAAATTAATTTTATATTTTGAAATTAACTTCTTTTTTTTCTCAATGTGCAATACGGATTATACTTTAAACACTTTTTTAATTTTAAATACATATTCAATCATATTACAAAGTAGATATACTTTAAATGATATTAATGTGTTATTTTATTGCAATTTTTTATTTTTAGTATAAAAATTTAAACTTCGCTCGTTAATCTTATTATGCAGAATATGAAAGATATTAACTTTACAACAAATTGACCATTTATTCTTCCTCTCCGTCCCCTCGAAGCCCTAGCAGCTATCCCCAGACGCTGAAAACTTCGCCTGCGACCAAAAATCTCGTTCTTTTATCAACTCTGCGTCATTACTCAGTTTCTGGAGACCTAAGTATATTTCAAAATATAGAATCTTTATCGGGTTTCAGTGTTTTTGAAGAAAGTGAAAATGGTGGAAACAGAAAGCAGCGAATTTGTGCCAGAATCGGTGTTGGACCCAGTCAAGAGAACAGTAGCCAACTTAGAGCAAGTAGAGATTCATTTGCTCCAGTTCTTGTCTGTCTGTGACCGAGATAGCTTAGCTGAATTGCCTCCTCTTCAACGTGCCCAGTCTCTGTTTTTGCTTGCCAAGGCTACTTGTACCCTTTTTTGTTGTACGTTTAATCCTTATTGCTTATTTGGGCGTAGTGTTCCGTAAGTTTGGAATTTGATTGATGATATATTGTTGGCTTTTTGTGGCTTGCTTGCTTGACTTCAATTCAAATTTGTTGATTTTCAGTGAGATTGAGAAGTAGTGGAATTGACCCAGATGATCATCCCATTAAATCAGAGCTTGTATATTTTCATTCTCCTTTTCTTTTAGTTTAAAGTTTTAACTTTACTTCCGGGTTTGGTTCTGTTTAGACTGTTTTTGATTTTGGGTATTGGGATATGTATCTACTATTTCGGGACCTCTAAGTTAATGCAGATAATGTTTTACTCTGTATTTCTTTCTTGGCTTTGGTATTGCCTCTTCAATAATACTCGCTTTCCGAATTTGCAGGAGAGATTGAGCTTGTATCAAGACAAGCTAGAACGATATTTGAATATGAGTAAAGGTGTCATTTGGCCTCCATCAAACACTGTCCTTTATGTTTCCCATATTTGAAAGCAATTATGCTCTTTAGATATATTGGACACTGACAATTTTAGACGGTTAAATGGGAGATAATTTAGTTTTTGGCAATACTTCATGCTTCTTGTGTTAACTTAACGATTTTGAATTTGCACTTGAAGCACCATTGCATCCTTCAACCACCTTGAATTACAAGGCTGCTACCCGTTTCATTGAACATTCTTTGCCTGACCTTACACCTGGTAAGTTGTCTACCAATTTTTTGCTTTTGGCATGATTATCTGTTTTTATGCTGATCTCAGTACAAATGTCTTCGTACCTCCAGAACAACGGAAGAGTATGAGGGAAATCAGCAAAGGAGAAGGTCCAAAGATGAAGTATTTGGAGAGAAGTGTCCAAAGAAAGAGAAAGTATCCATCATCTGAGGCCACGTCAGTTCAAACTGCTGCCAAAGAATTCCTTGAAAAAGCAGCCCGTGAACTTATTAGCGATAATACAGGTGGAGTTAAGGGACCTTTGCAAATTATTTCATCGGACGAGGATAACTAGGCTGTGACTGACTTCTTGATGTAATATGGTATGACTCTATTCCATCTACTGAAGTTTCCGTATGTTTAGATTTGTAAGATTTATTTTAATTATTACACATTCATTTCTGTTTCTTTATTTGAAGAAATTGAAAAGTGTGAGTTTTTTCTAGTTGCCAAATATGGATATGTGGTCGAAATCTGAATTGCTGCCGGTAGTTCGTAAGAGAGCTGATTTTACATCCACATTGTCGTCATAATCACCATTGTCTTTATTATTATCAGTGAGAAATTTATGGAACTCTGCCCTCAGCACTCCCATTTCAGAAGGGAAAAAGAAAGGAAAATGACGCCTGGCTCGTACTGGGCTCTTCAACTGTTTCCCATCAATCTTACAAGATAGACTTGATACCTTTTATGTTTCTCACACATCTTAGAAACCAGTACTTAATATTCCGCTTACCCACATTTAGGTTGTTAGAGAAACAGCTAGAAAATAAGTAAAATATGCATTCTCTTCTTTCTTTTATAGATTTCATAATCAAATTGCCACAGAGAGTCCAGTAATCTTAAACATATAGCTCTAGCAAATGCTTGTATTCTTTTTCTTCTACAAGATGGATGAGTGGACATGAGTGTCCAATTCAGCTGTTCTATATATCCACAATGGGATTCTGGTGGACTTTGGAAAGCATGTTTGTTGCAGATGATAATTTGGGGTGCTGTGAATTTCCTGACTGAATAAATTAGGTTGAACAATGCATTTTATAATGCAAGGAAACAGATCTTGTTGCACAGCTCGTAATCGCTATTGAGACTGTTGGAATGAAGAATTTAAAAATGAATTTTCCTCCTTGAATGAATGATATGGTTGTATGTTAAAAGATCCCATATACTTTTATGTTTGTGAAGGAATGAGTGATTGAGACAGTTGCATAAGAAAAGATGATAGATCTTCTCAGGCATGGCAGAACAGACTGGCCTCGGCTCATTGATTCGAGTTGTATTGCCTTCAACTTGAGTCCAGTTCTTTTGGGCTTCAGACTGGGCTGAGCCGGGACCGGCCCTACCAAAATTAGAATAAAAAACTCAGTTTTTTATTTTCTCCTCTCTTAAAACACAAGGCCTTCTGCACATGCGTTCTAACCTTCTTTATGGCCTTCATCACCTGTTCCATGTTTTATTTTTCCATCTGTGTTCTTTTTGTTTTCCCCTCTTTGCTCCTCATAAAACAGACAGATAATTTTCATCGTCACAGCTCATAAACATCGCCACTCGAACATGGATCGGGTAGGTTGAGTGCAGTCGGGTTTGAGAGGGGCGATTCAAGTTCAGGCAGTCCAAAGTTCGATCATTTGGTGGACTCAGAGATGATATGAGCCAACACATGCAGTAAAATATTAATTAGACTTTGAAACAAAGGAAAATCTTAACTGGGTCGTAAGAAAAGGGAATGCGTGGACTCCATCAAAGGTTTAACTTTCATGATTAAATCCGAGTTGGCTTAACTTTTCGGGCAATTAACAAATTATTCATTGATCATTTTCAGCTGCTAAAGTTGACAACTTCCTCAATTCAAGTTGATCATTTTCAGCTGCTAAAGTTGACAACTTCCTCAATTCAAGTTGATAAGCGCAAATGGTATTTCGATACCTATGAACATTGAAACAACCGAGACTCCG
>JAOQMQ010000008.1:14126504-14141524 GCA_027563845.1 Erythroxylum subrotundum
TTAATTATATTTTATATTTTAAATAACTACATTTTAATTAATTATATTATAATTAATTAATTTTTAATAAAATAATTTTTAATTAATTATATTTTATATTTTAAATAATTATATTTTATATTTTAATTAATTACATTTTAATTTATTATTGTTTAATTACATTTAATTAAAAAATTAAAAAATATTAGTGTTTGGGGAATCAAAACCATTCCTCCCACAAATGGGGGATATGGACTATTACCTAAAACTAGGGTATTAAAAACTATTCAATCAACCATAATAAAAAAACCAACCATTATCATTTATTCATTTCCTATTGATTTATTCACATACCCCTTAACCAAGCACCCTCTGACATTTTTCCATTTTATTAGCGATCTGATTAGGCAACAAATTTGAGCTTTGCATCCTTTTAATTGACCTCACATTCATATGCCTAAGTCTAGAGTGTCATAGGTCTATAGACTCAATAATATAAGCAGAAAAAGTAGATGCATTCATTTCAATATCAAGTACAAATAAAGCCCCGTTGCAAAACTCTTTATCAACAAAGTTCTCATTCTAAGTCAAAATTAGCTTATCAGAATCAAAGGTAAGTTTAACATCAACTTGGTTAAGTAATGCACCAGAAATCAAGTTTCTACGAACATCATAAACAAATAAAACATTTTTTAAAGCCAAAACTTTTCTAGAAATGAGTTTAAAATTGACCTTCCTAATTCTTTGGAATGAAACTTTACTGGAATTGCCCACGTAAATGAACTCTGCATCGAAAGCATTATTTAACTCCTTGAACAGGTTCTTGTTGGTGCAATTGTGGCATGTGGCTTTTGTGTCAACAATTCACTTGACCAAGTTTCCAGCAAGGTCGACTTCAAACATCACAACAATAATGACCTCCCCCTCATCACCACCAGCAGCTTCGACCACGTTAGCTTGAGGCTTATCAAAACTTTTCTCGTTATCACGTTGGTACCCCTTCTATTTCTTTCCCGAACTGTCATTGTTGCTATCTTTAGTCCTTCCTCTCATGGTTGATTCTAACTTAGCAAAGAGCAGCAGGATGGCCTGGTTTGTGGCACCACCAACAGTCACCATCAATCCTTTTGCACTTAAACTGACCATGCTTGTTGTTGTTAAAAGACCTGTTGTGTCCACCATTCTTATTGAAGTTACCTGTATTTTTATGTTCAATAACATTAGCCTTAACAGTAGGGACAAGGGTGAGTGATTTGGCCTTATCTTATATATGGTTGGCATCCTCAATCTTTTATGTGCCCTATCAATTCCTCTAGCTTCATGTCCTTCCTCTTATGTCTCGACTGGTTTTTATATTCATTCTATAAGGCATGTAACTTTTCAATAAGAGTATTAGCTTGAAACAGTTCACTGCTTAAAATTGAAAATTCTCCCTTAACAATGCAACAGGACAATAAAATCTGACCTTAGGGTAAATGCCTTTTCCACCAACTCTAAATGGTGAAGTAGAAACTGTCTTTGAGAATTAAGAAAAGCAGAAGAACCAAGAAAAGACCAGATGTACATGCGTAATATGGAAAAGAGAAGATGCATGTCTGTTTTTGGGAAGGAGAGATGCGTGTAGTGTATATCTGGAAAGAGGGGATGAAGTTATATATAAAGAAAAAGAATGTTATTGGGTAATAAAAGTGGGGATTTGTAGACATTTCAGGTAACATTATTAGGTAATAAAACTGTAGGAATTAAACCGAGTTGGTTCCAAAAAAATTTGTATCACACACACAACGATGTCATGCCACACAGGGACGGAGTCAGACTCAACTTTAAGGGAGGGCCGAGATTTTTAAAGGTAGGGATTTTTTTTTAAAGGAGGGGTCACTTATATTTATAATTTTAAAAATTGTATTTATATAAGTAATTTTAAATAAAAAAAATTTGAAAGGGGGGGCCTCCCCTATACATAGCTCCGTCCCTGATGCCACAGCAGAGCCAAGTTGGCCGATGCGCGCACACACATCTGTGTGTGATATCCATATCCTTCTCAAGAGACTTAATTTAAAGTTTTACAAAATATTCTAGTATATAAATTAGGTGAAATTCTCTTATTTTTTCAATATGGAGCACAAATTAAAAAAAGAGAGGGATGTTCTAAGTTTTGGAACAGAAAACATCAGAGTTGAGCAAAAATTGAGACTACAAATTTCTAACTTCTCGTCAATGCACAACGAAGAGTTTGTACGAATCAAATTATGAGTTGGCTTGAAACTCAAATGCTAAGCGAAGTTAATTTCTTAGCATGCTTCGCGTAGTTAACCTCGCCGATGTGGCTCAAGAGCAGACGACAATTACATATATTAATGAAACAGTACACATGCTACGAGAAAAACAGTACACATTTTGATGGTTATCATTCTTCAGTTTCACAAATAGAATGAGAGGGCAAGTAGTTAAATCATGTCAAGCTTTAACAGCATAAAACCTGGAGAGAATGTCCGGAAAAATAAAAGACACTGGACTTATTCCAAAGACGCATCAAAGAATGGTCCCTTGCAGAAGGCTTTGCCTAGTTAAAGCCCATCCAATTCCAATCCAAACGATACCCCTATCATTATAAATAAATAAGCTTTTTCTGGGTCCCCCATCATCATTAATTTATGATGCGTAGCTCTTCACGCCTAAACCCTAAGTCCACTCATGGGGACGGAAAGGATGATTGTATTTGCGACTATGCCAACTCCAACCATGGGCATCACTGCTTATGCCCAAGGCTTTGAAGTTCCAAATAATTATTTTTAGATCATATCATCATAAACATTTTATTCAATTACGGGATTAGGAGGCATAACATGTGGCAAGTGTTGCTTATCTACCAGACATGTAAAAAGCTATAGTGAGACCCAGATATGAATAATCACCTTTAGGAGATTAATTAATCAATTAAACGACCTGACTAATAGCTTTGAATGGTTAATAGCGATTTTTACCGGTTCGACCGTAAAATGAACGAGTCAATCACTCAAAAAAATAAGAGCTAAATCGGATCATTTCATGTTCTGAATCATCAGTTTTTTAATCCGATCGATCAGTTCGGTCCGATTTTTAAAATACTGATATAAATAGATAATAATAGCTAAAATTGAGGGAGCATACATTAGTAGTTGAATTGGATAATTATGGCATGAGGCTGTAAAGGATGTCGTCTGAAAAGGGCATTAAATGGTCCAATTTTTTAATGCATGACTGCAATCAAGAGGCATATTATCAATTCAACAACTACAATCTACTACTATTAATTATTGCTACTGCCTTCCAAACTTCTACCTATGCCTGCCCTTGGCTTTCACTCCTACCTAGCTTTGGGTTGTTGCCAGGTAACATTTATACTAATGAATTTTATATTAATTAATTAATTATATAAAGACAACTCCCTCTGACCATAACAGAACGGAAGTGACTAAAAACGTTTTTTGACTGAATTTATTGGTTTTTTTAATTATATAAAAAATTATAAAAACTATGAAATTTGTTGTTGATTAAATATATTATTAATTACTTAATATTAATTATTGTTAAATATGATTTAGTTTAATTTTTTAATTTAGTTAATAAATATATTTCAAATTTTAAAAAATTATTAAATACATAATATTTAAAATATTCATTTGTGAAATAATTTTCAATATCAAATATTTAATTCTAAATATTGAAATTAGTTTTAAAACAATTAAAATATATGCTAATAAAAAAACATTGTTGTATAAAATTTTAAATTAATTTTATTTGAAAATAATAAAAGCCAAATTAAAAATAAAAAATAAAAAATATAATAAAAATGAACGTAAAGTGTTTTTAAGGGCGTTAAGAAAATGTTAATATTTCTTAATATTATTCATGTTCACAACCAATCGACCGGTTATAGTTTAATGAAATAATTATTCAAAGATATTTTTTATTTTATATGTATTTGTGTAATAAAGTTATATATAAGAGAAAGTCTAAAATAATTATTTGATTTTATAAATAATTGTTTGGCTCAAGATCTTTAAAGTTTTTCATGTAAAGATTTTGCGATATTTTAATACTACTTATGACTTATTATAGTTAAGAATAGTTCAATCGGTAGTTATTAGATATAAAACTACACAAAAATAGTTAAGTAATTTATACAAAATTTATCATCCTAAAGTGATTAGAAAGAATAATTTATTATTCTTAATTAGTGATTATTTGAGAAATCATTAGTCAAAGTGAAATTACACTTTGTGAAATTGTTTACAAATATCATTAACATAATTAATTACCAATGGTGAAGAACTAACATTATTAAACTCAAATAAAGAAAGCATTAAATTCATACTCTATATTTAATCAGAATATTGTATAATGAAAATTTTGAATTATACGAAAAAATTATATACAAAAAGATTAGTCAAACAACTTTAATATTTATAATGTTTTGTTAGTTGATAATGTTGATTTATGAATATAAATTATTTTATTATAATTTATCTAATTATAAATATAATTTTGGGTTATAATTTATACCTATCATTAACATATTTAAAAACGTAACAGATCACGTCTAAAGAATTTATTGAATATAGAAAATGTATTTTAATAAGTTGAATTTTATTATAAAATTTGATAAATTTTATTATTAAATATCAGATATTTAATGAATAAATATTTATATGAGATATTGAATTTTGACTCAATTGTTATTTAATTATAATTATATTTTTATTTAATTAAATTACTAAAATGTATTGGCTTTATTATAAATAAACTTAGGTTTCGAAAGACATAACATCTTTTGCCTAATCCTTTTTAGACTATTTGTAGAGTTCTTTCAACATGTTTTATGGATAGAAGTTAGACATGTGCATTTTGCCACAAATATTTGGGATGAGCTAATTTTAAAAATAATTAAAAAATAAAAAATGATCAAAATTTATAACAAGGTATAAATAATAATTTATATTTTATTATATTATATACGTTAATTATATTATAGAAATGTGATTTTACTTTTCAAAAAAAAAAACTTCGTTATTAGATTGAAGCTGGTTCTTGTTTGGCTTTAGCTTTCTAATTTTTTTTTTTTGTTAATCCACGAGGTGTTTTAGGAGGATTCCAATTGTGAAAATGTGCCTTTAAGCAATTCATTTCTAGACTAATCCCCGCTCGCACCGGATCAGCCCGTAAGGGATAAAGTACTGGCCAAACAATTTTTTCCATTCCTAGGACTCAAACTCGAGACCTCTAGTTAAAGGATGAGAGTGCTGAACCACTCGCACCAACCTGTTTGGTTTCTAATTCAACTTTTTTTGTAACAAGTAATAGTAAGAAAAGAAGATCATCAACTTATTTTTTTTTATAAAGGGAAACTAAACCGAAATTACACAACTAGACGAGGGAAACAAATTCCCGAATAATCCTCTAATAGGATCATGTGGCACCCGATAGGTGTAGTGTCAAAGTAAGTGACGTCAACATCAAAATGACCCGCATACTTAGCAAGTCGGTCGGCGCATCTGTTGCTCTCTCGTTATATGTGGCAATGAACAATAGTCCAGTTCCTAGTAAACATTTCATGAATGCCCAGGACTATAGAGTTGTGGGAGCTGGCTCGGTGCTCTGAGGAGGAAAGGATGTTGATCACCTCTGTGGAGTCCACTTCAAGCTCGATCCGATGATACCCCAAGTTCCATGCGAGGGTCAATCCGGTATAGACACCCCAGAGCTCTGCTGAGACAGGAGTGCACCAGCCAAGATTGTGAGTAAATCCACCTCGCCAGATGTCGTCGCTGTCTCGGAGAAGACCACTTGCGATCGCTACAGATGAGGCCCAATTGCACGCACCATCAGTGTTTAATTTGAACCAGCCTGTGGGAGGTTTGCTCCAGCAGATAAGTTGTTCCCGTCGAGGCCGAGGACCGGCGGGCATTGCTCTATTTCACCACACCCCTGCTTGATGGATCAGACCTGCATAAGACAAAATAGGAAAAATAGGTGAGGATGGCCAAGAGAACTGATCATCGAAAATGGACATGTTCCTCCATTGCTATAGAAACCAGCAGGTAATGCCAAATAGGCTCCACCATTCGTATCCCAAAACATTGCGGTGAGATTGGAGTTTGTGAGTGATCTACCCCCTCAAAGACATGGTGAAGAAGGCATGCGAAATGAGCTGGGAAGGGAAGTTGTGCCACACTTGGCTGGCTTTCACGCAGTCGCGCATCACATGCAACGAGTCTTCCTCCTGGTGACATTGAGAACAATCACCGTCTGTGGTGAGATGCCGACGCACTCGTTGTTGGTTAATAAGAAGCTTGTCCTTCTCCAGGAGCTAGAGGAAAGATCGAATGCACTCCGGGGCCGTTCCACTGCCAGATGACCTTCCAAGCCTCGGGGACCGTGGTAACGTTAGTTTCCATGATTATGGCGTAAGTGGAAGCGACAGTGAACTGACCATTGGCGGAAAGTCCCTAGATCAGTTTATCGGGCCCTAAAAAGGGAGTCGGGGGAAAAGTCCCTGCTATTAATCGACAAACCAACGGCGGAAGAAGAGATTGAATAACGTCCTATGTCCAAGAACCGTCTGGGTCTACAAAGTCGCAGATTCTGGAGTTGAGACTGGACTCAGGAATGGGAGATAAGGCGTGGGAAGCAAGGGGTCCAGTTCCTAGAAGCCAAGGGTCAAGCCAGAACCGAGTCTGTACGCCATCCCTGACACTCCATTTCATGCCTTGCAGAACCAGGTGTCAAGTTGCCTTTATGCTCCGCCAGACCATAGAACCGACGTTGGTCGCAAAGGAGGTGGGGGGCCTGGTAACATCAATTTTGTACTTTGCTGTGAGAACCTGGACCCATAATGGATTAGGATTAGCAACCAAAGTCCAGCCTAATTTAGCTAACAAGGCATCGTTGGTGGCACGGATTCGCCTGATGCCCAGTTCGCCTATGGCTTTGGGTTGGCAAACATCCTCCCAGTTGATCAAATGGATCTTCTTGGTTCCATTCAAAGATCCCCAAAAAAACTGACGCATCAATTTTTCCAGCTCGTCACAAAGCCGGTGGGAAAGACGAACTGTTTGCATAGTATAAGTTGGGAGGGCAGTGATGACTGATTTAACCAAAGTGGTCCGACCTGCCAAAGAGTTAAGATTAGTAGTCCATCCGGATAGGCGGTTTTGAACTTTGTCAAGGATGAATTGGTAGGTCCGTTTTTTAACGCGTTCATGCAGAAGAGGAACTCCTAAATATCGACCGAGGTCGTTCGTCCGTTTAACGCCTAGGGCGCTGCATAAGCGGCGTGACGTCGAAGGAGTCACATTCTTGGAAAAGAAACACCTTGATTTGTCAAGACTAACTCGTAGCTTAGAGGCCGCACAAAAGTTATTTAAAAGATCGCGGATAACGCTCACCTGGGTCAAAGAGGTTTTCGAGAACAGTATAAGATCATCGGCAAAAAATAAGTGTGACAGCGGCAGTCCAATGCTGCTAATTTTAATAGGCTGCTAGCGTCTGTGGATTACCGCTTGAGTTATCATATGCCCTAATTGTTCAGTACATAGGACAAACAGATAGGAAAAAAGAGGATTTCCTTATCGAATGCCTCTAGACGTGCGA
The DNA here is from genome assembly GCA_027563845.1 of Erythroxylum subrotundum. NCBI lineage: Eukaryota > Viridiplantae > Streptophyta > Magnoliopsida > Malpighiales > Erythroxylaceae > Erythroxylum > Erythroxylum subrotundum. The sequence goes on from JAOQMQ010000008.1 coordinate 14,134,116, forward strand.
AAGGCGGTACTTAGGTATCATCAACTTATTTTTAGGTGAATGAATCCCATCGTGGTTAAGCCATCCGTCTTAATCTTTCTGGGTTTTAGTTTGCTTTCTCAGAGTGGTCGTAGTTGCCCTCCTACTTTTAGCCAACGACGAAACAGAAAAATGGTTTAACATTTCTTGAAAATAGAAATGAATACAGACAGACAGAGAACAGAAAAAAAGAAAAAGTCAAGTGTTGTTTTCTGATGGTTTCCTCGGAGTATTTTGGTGGAAAATGAAAAAGAAAGGGTACAGTGAAGTATCCAGAGGAGAGGAGACAGACAGCTGCAATGTGAATGGCCATTGATCGCGTGCGGAGATAGGCATACGTACGTGAGAGTAGGAGTATTACTATTAGGTTGGTAGGTGGGTAGGAAGGAAGGGTGTATCAGTATTATAGAGATTTGCGCCTACGGACGGAAAAGAGAGAGATGATTTTAATTAGGTGATTAAAGCAAAAGGCGGCCAATATTTATTCCCATCATTATTATGCTCCTCCTCTTCTTCCTCTTCCTTCTTTTGGCGTTTAGCTTCTGCTTTTTCTAGTGTTACTAATTACCTCTTTCTAATCTTACTTTGTTACTGTTATTTACTCTTTTTTTATTTATTTCCTCCCCAAACCAAATCTTAAATTTTCAGTTTCTGTGTATTGTGTTTCTTACATCCAACACGCTTATTAAGTGTAACTCTCCCCCTCTCCCTCTCCACTTGCTTAGCCTACTCCATATTTTCTCTCTGCAATTGTCATAGTAATAACTGCGTCATTTTGGGTCTCTGGCTTCTTTTTTCTTTTCTAAACATGTATAAACAGAGTGCAGTCAAGTGATGTTATTATCAGGAACCGAACCCGATGGGAACAGCACGAAATCCCAGAAATTTTGTGTAAGAAATGCAGATGTTGTCCTCGTGTTGTCTACGTGGTACAAGTTTAATGATGATCTCCTTGTAGCCTAGTAGCATCCTAGCTTATCTCAGAGAGGTATTACCCGCCCCCGAGTGTTGGGTTACTGGCTTCATAGAAGGAGAAAAGTCTCTACGTCCGCCGTCTTGCCCAGAAAAAGTTTCAAGCTTTCGTCTGACATGGGCTGTTCTCGTGGTGTACTTGAGTGAGCAACGGTTGAAGTACTCTGGGTCTTTCCGGGGTTTGATCTTGTGAGCTAAAATGAAGTTTATGAAGTTGGGTTCCAAGCCTGATACTTTTCAAGCTGATGGGAAATCCATCAGGTGAGGCGTTTTGCATTCTCAAATCTTTTTTTATTTTTCTAAAATGAGGAATCTCAAAACTCCCTGCTCTGCTTTTAGCTCGTCCATATCGTGTTTCTTTTTCAAGTGCATAATAACGTGTAGTGATTGCTTGCTCTACTTTTGTTTCTGATCCTTCATTTATTTTTGGTATATTCTTTCTTTAGTTTGTTCATGCTTTTCTTTTTCTATATCACATCTTAGGTTTAGATATGCTAGTTTTTGAAACTTTTTCATTGAATTTCTGTTCTTTCGTTTATGTTGCTTTTATCCTGGACGTGTTCTTTCTTTTATGTTGCTTTTATCCTGGACGTGTATGTTAGACCTCGCCAGTTTGACCCCTCGAAAACGCGACGTAACGTGTAAGAATGTTGGCATTCTGTTTTGCCTTGCTTTTCCAGCAGTGTTTTTAGGCCTACTATGACAAATCGAAAAGTTCACCAACTGTTCTGTTTCATTTGGCATTGAGTTAACGTCATGGATGCCTTCTTCTTCTTCTTCTTTTACCTTCTTGGCTTCTTGCCGCTATTATTACTACTTAGAGTAGGAAGTGGTCCAAGAAAGAGAAAGCAGGTACCGGGAAGATGGTCCTGCTATTCATTTTCTTTTTCCAATAACTTGGTGGTCCCAGTGTAGTAAAGTTTTGTAGGGTATGAGCGAGCTTGTTCATCATCATGGACAGCCGTGGATTCTAGTAACTTTACTCATTTGAATCTTTAAATGGGAAGATTAATGGTCCTTGTTGGTCCTAGTATATGCTCTCTTTTTGGCTAAGTTGCTTGGTTTATAACGTGAAGTAATTTACTCTCCGAAATTTATTTCTCATCCTTGGCGGTGTGATTTAAACATCATCTTTACCTTGGTGTTTAATGCTTAATACAACATGGGATAAAACAGAGCTAAGTTGATGGTTGCCTAGCGCATTATGTAAGCACGGACGATTCCTTTAAATAACTGGCATGTTTAATTTCATTGTTGTTTACTTTTGAGGACTATTTTTCGTTATTTAGGGATGCAAACACAGATAGTTGTAAGATTTGAGTTAAACTTGGTGCGATGAAGATGCTGTAAGCTGATATTGGCTCTCAAATCCTTATAACACATTAGTTTGTGTATATTTGGGGTTGTTGACATAATACAGCAGCCAGTTACAAAACTGACATGGTTTAGTTATATTGTGGGTTGTGGACCAACCATGGCTCATTCTTAGCTTACTTGTAACACAAGTCAGCTTGAGACGATCAGTCCCTGTGGACCATATCTTCACTGTTCATAACTAGAGATCTGATGACCGCAACGCAGTTAGTTATATGTACAAGAGTAAGACTGACTGAATAAGTGCTACTTTTTTGTGCAATTAGGAAACATCATTCGTAATAGATCCTCAAAGTTACGAGGCCATTGTAGTTAACAATATTATTGTTGTTTGTCCCGACGTGACAGTGCCTCAAAAAAATTTTCAAGTGGTTTTTTGAAGCTCCATGCTAATGAGCCATCAGAATATTTTTAAGGCTTACTGAGCTTTTTGATAGAAATTTGATTACTATTTCCACATTATTTTCTTTTATGTGCTTCGTATTTTGTTTCAATGCATTTATTATGACCTCTTCACGCACTCAACTTGAGGTTGTCACTTCTTGTGAGCTTAGCATGGTAAATGTGTTTATGCAGGTATGTGTCTTCTGAGCTGCTGACAGATGTTACAATAAACGTTGGTGAGGCCAAGTTTTACCTCCACAAGGTATGCTTCTAAAATTGTTTGCGCTATATATGTATATACATGCATATATTACATTATGTTATGTTATGTTATAATATGCCTGGTTGGATTGCTGCATTTTGAAAAAAGGAAAACTACTGATTTCAGATTTTGAATTTTGCTATATCTGAATGAAATGTCATCACAGTAATATTATCGGGAAGTTTTGGACCTAATGTTAGGACTGAATCATGGAGGTATAGCTAATATGTTTAATACAGTAAACAATTGCTTGCATTTGTGGTTACTATAGGCAATAATTATGCTTAAGCCTCAAGTCTGTTACCCTGTTATTGCAAACATTACTTCAAGCGTTTCTTCAGTGTCTGTTTGATTTTATATTCTCATGTAATAGTATTCCTTGAAGCTGGAATGAAGCAAAATAATTATGTGTGTACTTGGCCAGTATAAATTAACAAATCATCCTTAATGTATATGATTGATTCCAAAAGCTGTTGATGAAGAGGGAATGCATTCTAAATATTTTAGTAGAACAAAGCAGGTCATGCAAATTTTTAGTTTCCCTTTGTAGTTTGGGTAGGTCATTTTCTCTGTCTTCCTAATTTCCGGTAAAGTTCTGTAGTTCAAACACCAAACTGAGATATCTTGGTATATTAATTGGATTTATTTCTTAAGAGCGATTAATACTTCTTAAATGCTGGGAACTATCTGGTTGTTGAATAGTTTATGAAGTGTCAATCTGATCACTAAAAAGATTATTTGTTATAAGTGCATGAAAGATGTAAGTTTTGTTTTGTTTCTTAATGTTAGCTTTTGTTCAATGTAGCGGGGACACAATGGATTTGTAGAATAACAACCCAAGACAGATTCAGTTGGGACTTCTTATCTTGCATTCCCAATTGCAATCTTTAGCTACCGCATAGTGGAATACATTGTAAAATGCTTGTTCAGCAAACACTACTGTGTTAGAGTTATTTCTCTTTACACTTTCCTCCATTTCCTTGATCTTAATACTCTGTTTTATATACCTTTGCAGTTCCCTCTCTTGTCAAAGAGTAACTGCTTACAGAAGCTAGTATCGAAAGCCAATGAGGAGAATTGTGATGAAATAACTATTGGTGATTTTCCTGGTGGGCCAAAGGCGTTTGAAATTTGTGCAAAATTCTGCTATGGAATGACAGTTACTCTTAATGCTTATAATGTTGTGGCAGTTCGTTGTGCTGCTGAGTACCTTGAGATGACTGAAGATATTGACCGAGGGAACCTCATTTTCAAGATTGAGGTATTTCTGAACTCTAGCATCTTCAGAAGCTGGAAGGATTCCATTATTGTTCTTCAAACTGCGAAATCTCTTCTGCCATGGTCTGAAGATCTTAAGATTGTTGGAAGGTGTATAGATTCCATTGCGTCTAAAACTTCTGTTGATCCTGCAAACATTACTTGGTCGTACACTTATAACCGGAAGCTGTCAGTGTCTGATAGAAAAGCAGCGGATGGAATGAAGTTAAGTCAGAAAATTCAGTCTGTTCCAAAGGACTGGTGGGTTGAAGATGTATCGGAACTGGATATTGATGTCTATAAGCGAGTGATTATTGCTGTCAAATCAAAGGGAAGAATGGATAGTATGGTGATTGGGGAGGCATTAGAAACTTATGCAGTCCGGTGGTTGCCTGATTTATATGATGGTTTGGTAGCTGATACTCGTTCCTGGAGGTATAAGTATATTGTTGAAACACTAGTTTGTTTATTGCCTTCAGACAAGCATTTTGGTTGTACATGTGGTTTCTTACTGAAGTTGTTAAGATTTGCCATTTTGGTTGGAGTAGATGATACACTTCGAGAGAATTTGGTTGACAGGATCAGTGTTAAATTGCATGAAGCCTCTGTTAAAGATTTATTAATCCCAGCACAGTCGCCTCAAACCACATTATATGATGTGGAATTGGTTCAGTGCTTTGTGAATCGTAATGTGATGCATGAAAAGTATGTTCAGTGTTTGACCATTGAGAACAGTGAGGAGACTGAAGATTTTGTTTTAGGGCCTGAGCGTGGATCCTTATTAGATGTTGGTAGATTGATTGATGGATATCTTGTTGAAATTGCTCATGATCCAAATCTCAGCCTTTCCAGCTTTATGGACTTGTCAAAGTCCATTCCTGATTCTGCAAGACCAATTCATGATGGATTTTACAAAGCTATTAACATCTTCTTGCAGGTATACTTTTGCTGTCTTTAACATCTTATCTCATTTTGATTTGCTTTGATGCTGTCACCAAGTTTGAGCATATCAAATATGTATTAGAGGAAAGAAATAAGTAATCATGTACTTGTGAGCACACAACAAAAACTTTCTCGGAAATACTTCTTTACCTCATTGTACGGTCTTGCTGATGCTTTAACGTCACTGTTAAAATTATGATGCAACTCTTTTAGAATCTCAGTTAGAAACAAATTGGAAATAACGTGATTGTCACCTGTTAAAATTTATGGTTTGTGTTAGTAAACTAGCTTGAAGATTGATGGGGGCAAGTGAGAGTTGGGATACGTGAAGAACATTTTGGTCTAGCATGTTGTCATTCATGCAGCACTAGTGGTCTTTCCATTATCTCCTTCTGGGCAGTTCATTTATTATTATTATTATTATTATTATTTTGTCTTTGTGCAGTTTCCTTCCTATGATTGTGGATATATCTTGAGCACACGCTTCATGTACTGGAGCCATTTGATTATTTACTGATGGGTTATTGTGGATTCAGGAGCATCCCAACTTGACAAAGAGTGAAAGAAAGAAGGTCTCTGGTTTGATTGACGTCAAAAGACTGACAACAGATGCATGCATGCATGCGGCACAAAATGAACTGCTCCCACTACGCGTTATAGTTCAAGTTCTCTTTTTTGAGCAGCTTAGAGTTGCTGCCCTAAACAAAAACGCTCACAATGCTTCAAACACAACAAACACAGATGAAGAATGGGAGAAGGCAGCAGCAGATGATTGTAAATCTCTCGAGAAACAGTTGAGTCGCGTGAAGATAAATGACGAAGAAGTACCCAAAAATGCAAAACTGACAAAGAAAAGCAGCAAAAAGCACAGAAGTGGTATTCAATTACTACCATCTCGTTCCAAGAGGATATTTGACAAGTTGTGGGCTGTTGGTAAAGTGAATGGAGAGAATAGAAGCTCAGAGACTTCAGGAAGTTCTCAGAGTCCAACTTCAATGATTCCTGGGGACACCAAGTCCGCTGGTTCTTCTTCAAGACACAGGAGGTACTCCATTTCTTGAAGAAGGAATTGCAAACCTCGTACCAGTGAAGAGGGAAAAAACGAGAAAGAAAAATTAAATGGTAAACCTATGTGGACAACTTTGACAACATTTGTTCAATTGTAAAGAGTGGTAGGGCGTATTCATGTAGTTGATGATGTTGGTTTTATATATTGATCTCTATTCAGTTTGGAGTGTCTCTTCTAATTTTTTTAGTTTTCTAACATCTAATGTTTCAAATTGTAAGAAATATCTATCATCTATATACGAAAAGCAATTAAATGACGGGGCTTTAAGTTGGGTTTAGTGCGAGAGTCGACCTTTCGACCGTTAATCTTCAGGAGACTATAGCCAGGCTTAGATGTTTGATTGGGGCTTGTGGCCTGCCCGTTGAGCAATTGTCCTTGTCTGCTAATTCCTGGCATATAACCTTGTGTTTGGTTACTGTCTTCAGGGGTGAGGACAGTGGACAAGGACGTAAAAATCCTGTCTTCACCCCTGTTTGACTACTGTCCTCAACGATTTCTGTCCTGTCCTCAGAGGACAAGGACAAATTTCTGTCTGTTTCAAAAGTGAGGTACAGAAAAATTTTTTCCTACGGACAAGAGTTAGAAATGACAAAAATCACCCTGTGTTTGTGACGAAACTTACACCGTCTAGCACTCTGTCGCACCTCGTCTCTGTCGCACATCTTTATTCCATCTTTTTCCTCTGTCGTACCTCCTCTTCGTGCATCTGCTTCGTCTCCATCGCACCTCTTGTGGGTAAGACTCTTTTTCAGACATCGTTTTTGTTCTTCTGGAATACGTAATGGGTTTCGTATGGGTTCGTTGATGGGTGTCGAAGGGGTAAGGGATTCGGTTATGTTGATGGGTATCGATTGGGTGAGGCATTCCGTTCTGTTCATTGGGTTTTTTCATTAAGAAAACCGAAAGTGTTTTCTTGCCATTTTGAATTAAAATATGTTTTCCTCTTCTCTGCTTTCCTCTTAAAGAAACAGCAGCATTGTTAAGAGTTGCAATCAGGTCCTTGAAATTTGACGACTTCGGGTGAAAGTGGTAAGTCCTTTATCTTACCTTGATCTGAGAATATACTTTGTTTGTTGTGTACACATACGTGAATGACTTAAGGGAAGCATTTGCAATGTTAAAGAAGTTTAA
>JAOQMQ010000008.1:14144277-14159433 GCA_027563845.1 Erythroxylum subrotundum
TCTCGTTCTTTGATCACTGCCCAGTGGCTCTCCAAGCTTTGTTGGATGCTGACAGAAATGGGGAGGGTAGGCTTCGGTGGCCTAAACATCGCCTAACGGCCTGATTCCGTTCTATCCCTAGGGTTTAACCCTCCTTTTCAACCAAAAAAAAAGTAGCGTCACCTGGCCATGGTCCTCAAGACAAAGTTTTCTTAAAGGGCGTAAGATCTATTTAGTTTTATTCTCAAGTTTTCCTCTTTGCAAACTCTAATGCAAGAGATACTTCCTCAACCTCCTCAAGCCTTCCAAGCTTACATAGATTACTACGTATAAGAAACAACACAAGAATGACATTGCTATTGAAGCTATAAAAAAGAAGCGTAGAACCACTATGAGGGAGCTTGGGGATCGAGTGGAGCTAGAAGAAACAAGCAAAAGGTGACTGACCGTGAACATCTTTTGCCTTCCTCACATTCGTTTATTAAAGAATCATTCTAAATTGACTAAGATAAGAGCAAATTTTTAGTTTCTTAGTTGAGTAAAAAATATGTTTGTAAATGGGTTCCTATTTTTTTTCTTTCTATTTTTAGATGAGTAGTGTTGAAGTTTAACTCAAGTTGAGGAGCTATGGGTTAGTACTTTCAGTGGTCAATTTTTTGTTATTAATGGTCTTAGTTTGTGTTCATGGGAAGTAGGGGTGAGCATTCGGGCTAATCGGGCCAAATTTTTACTATTCGAGTAAAGCCCGAATTACCCAAAATTTTTTCCATCTTATCCGGCCCGAACCCAAAATTTCATTACCCGAATTTACCCGGCCTGATCAGGTAATTTGGGAAAATTTCGGGTAATTTTGAGTTACCCAAAATTTTGTTTGGTTTTCTTTCAAAAATTACACAAAATAACTAACTACTTGAATTACATTCTCATATCTCATTTGAGAGACATAAAACAAAACAAATAGTTGAATTCACTAATAATATAACCAAATATTTCAATTAACTAGCATAATTAATCTGTTAATTCTACAAGCTTGTATTTTCATAATTCTTTTAAACCTAATTCGGGTAATTGGGTATCCCGAATTTTTTTCGGAGTTACCCGTTCCAAACCGAAAACAATTCGGGTAATACCCGGTCCGACCCGATTTACCTGTATTTTAGCATTTTATTATCCGAATTAATTCGACCCGGCCCGGCCCGAATAATACTCACCCTTAATGGGAAGCTTATTTTATAGATGTTTTCACCTATTTAAAGGCTATTTTTAGTAATGAATTGTGTGTGGAATTTTGGAAAAGTGTTTTTTTAAATATTTAATAACGAAAAAGTTTAGTACGAGAGTAATTTTTGTTTTAGGCTTGTGAGAGAGTATAAAAAGAATAGCTTGCAAAGTTTTTCACTTTGTCTTATCTCCATGAGATACTTTTTCACTTTTCTCCATAATAGCTTATTCATCAAAAGCAAAAGGAAGTAAGAGTGTAAGTGAAAAGTAAGAAAGAGAGCGTGGCCTCACCCAAAATCTCAACCTATAATTGTCTTCCTCCACCACAAACACCAGAGGAAAAAAAAAAAAGGAAATTATCTTTGGCCATGACAACCATAAGCTCAAACTCCATGCCAACAGTAAAAGGGCAAGATTTCCTTTTTAGAATAACTACAATTGCTAACAAGATGCATTTATTTGGTGAAGATATTACTGATCAAACTATTATTGCAAGAGTGTTGGGGTTGGGGAGCTTATCTCCTAAGGATGTTAGTAGCAGGAGTGTAAAATCCTAAGGATGTTATGAGTTTTGTGAGGATAACAAAATAGTTCTGTAAAATTCTAAAATTGTTAGTCTTACTTATATTTTATATGAACTTTGACGTTTCAAAAGACTTGTTTGCCCATATTTTTACAATTCACACCTTCTAAATTTTCGATTTAATCCATTGGGTATAATAGATAATTTGAACAGGTCCACTCCTAATTAAAAATTACCCCGAACTTTGTGAGCACGATAGTGTAGATTTTACGAGACAAGGATTAATATAACTACCGAGTTTGGGAGATCACGCAATCAGCTGGCGACTGTAAGGTAATCCGGTTGACTCCAACAATATGGGGCCGACCATGTGGCTTTGGCAGCCTTCCTATTCCCACGCTTTTCTCAGTTTTGCAGTTGGGGGTTGATTCACACCTCGGAGAAAGACGAACTCGTTCAAGTTATCAAAAGAATACGATTCTAAGGAAGATGAAAGTTGGGTTCAAAAGAATTTGCATTTCATTATCTTTGTTGTTACTATTGGTGACTCTTAATCTGAGTGTAGTAATAGCCTCCTCCGAACTATCCCGCCGACCCCAATGCAAGGCATGGCTGGTCCAGTCCATTCCCACTGACATGCCCCATCTCCGTCGTGTCCCTGGCGTTTTGTCCACCGGTACAATGCTTCTCCATGCTCTCTCGCTCGTCTGTTTCAAGAAACTATAACTATATACAGAAGAGTGATATTATAGGAGACGTGGTCACAATTGTTTTGTGTTTTATCTACAGGGGATGTGTTCCGTTGGCTGGCATCCAACTCCACCAAGAAATTGGACATAATAGCTCAGTACTGGCAGCTAAGAGCTCATCCAGAAGATGTTCGTTCTGGGGATTATGGGTACTCCAAAGATGAGTTGAAGAGATTTGGTGCTCATGAGGGTTCTGCCGTTTATAATTCCATTGAGGATGCTGCCAATCGTAATGTTAGTATCAGGTACGCGTGCTCATTTGCAAGTTTTTTTGCCCATATCAGCTAAATTCAATTATGTGAAATGTGATGGATTGCCTTGTGTAATATTATGCAAGTCTTAACTTTTGAAGTGCATTTGATTGGATTGTGGAGTTAAATTGGCCTTTGGTTTGCCTAGATTCTGTGGAAAAGGATCTTTATTTGACATTTATACCTCCGTTTATGTTTCTTTTCCTAATTTTGTGATTTTTGACTTGCAAATTAAAGTATTCGACGACGTCTTAAACACCCTGAATCTTACAATTTTGCTCCTCTTATTAAGAGAACCCTTATTTCTCTTCCCCCTTCCCTCATAGTGATTTTGTTCTTTGATTGAATTTCTTTCAGACTACTACAGCACTCAGGTGTGTATCCTGACTATACGAATGAACCGACTGAGCTTGCTTCAGGAAGGCCAAATGTGGAAAGTGTTACTTTGTTGATGGGAAAATGGTGGGGTTCTGGCATAGTCCACGCCAAAGTTTGGATATCTGATAATCAGGACGTTTATATTGGATCTGCAAACAATGATTGGAAATCTCTCACTCAGGTATGTTACTCATAAATTGTTTGGATGTGTAATTGAATTTTAAAACAAGTATAGATAGTTTCAGCATTTATCCTTCATTTTAGCTGTTGTGATAAAAGTCATCTTTGTCAAAACATAAAGTGCTAACAGGTCAAGGAGGTTGGTGTTTATCTTGTTGGTTGTCCAAAAATAGCAAGAGGTGTTGAGACGTATTTTGGGAACCTTTGGAAACTTGCATCTTTAAATTCATCAACCCACACAAGACCAGTTGTTGATCAACAATGGCAGATTAATAGAACGGTTCCATGCTGGTCTCATTTCCTTGATTATAAAGCAAGATGCAGGTAAATTGGATGTCGTTGTCCTTGTTTCTAGTGCATGGAAGCAAATGATATTTTGATGTAAAAGTTTCAAAGCAATGGTTTGTGACACAACTGTTCTCTTTTGAGTTTTCCTTTCTATGCTATTGATCCGAAATCAAAGCTGCAATTTCTCTCCACGATATTGTGTTGGGGATATCAATTGCAAGTTTGCAACTGTGAGACATGCAAATTCAAATGTTTTATAGGTGTGGGTTAGTGGTGAGTGTGCATCACACCCATTTCAGTGTGGTTTTGATTTGTTGCTTACACTTGAAAGTATTCCCATGCAGTGACGGAGCCAGAAATTTAAGATAGGGGGGCTCAAATATTTAATTTTGTAAATTTTGAGAGGCCCAGTGCACCACTAACCTCTAAATAACCCCGTCCTAATATATATATATACATGTATATATATATATATAATTATTTAATAATCTTGGGAGGTGGGGGGTCCAGTGCACCACTGGCCCCCACCTACCTCCGTCCCTGTTCCCATGTCTCTCATACATGTTGATTTTGGCAACAATGGATATCGTTTAGTTGCCTTTGCATTATCAACTGTGTAACAGCATAAGAGCATCACAAAGTGGTTGCTTTTTATCAGTTGTTGCATATGTCTGATTACTGCAGATTAGGGATGGCAATGGACTGTCCTATGGGCCAACCCTGCCAATTCTTTTAAAATAAGTTTTTTAAATTGAAAGTGCAAAATAACATTTTTTTAATTAGAGCCAGGTTTGGGTTACCCAAGCCTAAGCCTACCCGAGGTCCAATTCTTTTAAACAAAACAATGTCGTTTTGTTTAGACTAGTTGGTCCTCGAGCTGGCCTGGGAAAACACTTGAATCTGGACCCATGGGCTGCCCATTGGCATCCCTAATGTAGATCTGTATTTGCCAAATGTGTATGAGGACCTCTAAGAGGGCTCTCAGTAACTATTTTGAGATTCTTACTGCTGAAGTTATCAACTCATGCAATGGAGTTGTAATGCTTTAATATACTTCAATTTGATTTGCTAGTATTCGGCCTCAAATGCTGATTCATGGGCTGAATTTCTATGTGGAAGAAGAAGCATGTTGATCTGTTAGTTTGTCATAAAAATTATTGATATCTAAGATTTTTCTTTAAAGAATCAAAACAAAACTCCACTGTTTCACTGGAAAGAAGAGTTAAGGAAGTACCTTGAACAACTTAATTATTACTAAGGTGATTCTAATTCTCTGTCCACAGGTCACCACTTCCTCATTTTCTCAAGGTTCCATATGTTACAGGCTACCCTGCACTATCTGACCCATATATGTTTAATGTCCCAATTGAAACTCCTGGAAGCAACTATTCAACTTTGGAACCTCAACTGAGCTATCTATCTTTTGCTCCCCCTGAGGTAATTGTTTTGCCTTTTCTAAATCTCATGTTTTAAAAATGGTGTTAGATATGGTCAAGGATTCAACTTCATCCTTCTATAATATTCTAGTTCTATGAACTAACTACTGGAAATGAAACTTTATGACAAGAATGAGTGTATGGAAATAAAAAGTAAAACTCCTGCATCTTAGATGCCTACATCTTATTCTTGTCATAGACAAAATGGTTACTACAATATTCGTCTTAATTTTATTTCCTACATCCAACATCTGTTGCTAAAGACTGCAGTGCTGATGTTTGACCTTTCTTTTCATGCTTCACTACTGACACTATCCTGGTTGCAGCTATCATTTGGCAGATATCAGGCTGATGAGCAGGCGTGGATAGATACAATTAAATCTGTTTCCAGAGGAGGCACAGTTAGGATTAGTACCATGGACTGGCTGGGTCAGTCGCAGTATACTGAACAAAAAGTATACTGGTCGTCCCTTTCTTCTGCAGTATCAGAGGTATGTTATGTCTAAAACATTATAGTATTGCTGCATATCTATAGCAAGTTGTGAGCTACTTAGCAATTGGTAATGTCCTGAAGGCATTCTATTAGTCATTTTGGGATGTTGTGCCTTACTTTTATTGTACAGGTATTAAATTTAGGGTCTGCGGCTTTTGTTATTGTCACCATTTTATTTCTATTGACTTGGGATAGGTAGTCTTCTCCAAGCACGCAAAAGTAAAGATAATAGTAGCATACTGGGCACATTTTATCGACAACACAGATCACTATTTGAAGTCTCTTCTCTACTCCAACGTCTTATGTGCATCTTCCAAGTACAACAACTGTTCCGGAAAAGTAGAGATCAAATACTACGTCATTCCAGGTTACAACGTGACGGGTCCGGCAAAGAACAATGGCACTTGTACAGGGAACTTATATCCAGGGTACACAAGGGTCAACCACGGAAAATATGCAGTTAGTGATGTGCGAGCCCACATTGGAACAAGCAATCTTGTGTGGGATTATTTCTACACAACATCAGGTGTTGGATTCGGGACATACAGCCCCGCCATTGTTTCACAACTACAAACTATTTTCGATGTTGACTGGAACTCGCCATACGTTGTCCAAGTTGAAGAGCTGGGGGAAAGTCATTCATATTCACGTTGATGGAAGAGTGGAAGCACTCAGAATTTGTTCCAAACTTTTATAAGTACAGTAAAACCTCTATAAATTAATATTGTTGGGATTATGATATTTATTATTTTATAGAGATATTAATTAACTGATAAATTAATATTTATTAATTTAAAGAGATTTTTGTAATTGATTGAAATTAAATTTTGATTACATCAAAAAATATTGTACCTTAGAAAAATTCATGTTTCATATTAATTGAATGAATCTAAAACATAGATTTATTGTACATAATATTAATGAAAACTAATAAATAATGTTCATTGTTTTTTAATAATTAAGTAAAAGATAGAAAATTTCTTGAAATCACACCCAACAATGGCTCCTCATCTAAAAGGTGTCACGAAATTATCAATGACGAATCAAACACGTAAAGAATTATGTAAGTATAAGAGAGATCATTCGATATGCACTCAAAAAAATTTGCAGTTGTGGCTTGAAGAAAAGTTTCATTTGAAAGTTAGTCAAGGTACAATCTCAAACACACTCAAATGATCGGCTAAGTATCTTTCGACCAATCTAGAAAAAGGAAGGGATATCAAGCGGCACAAACTAGCAAAACTTTCAGATATGAAGAAGGTTGTTTATGAGTGGTTTCTCCAGTACCAAGATCGTGTGAATATGATCGGAGAGCTAATTTTGGAGAAGGCAAGAGATACAATGAAACTTCTATACCCTCAACAAGATTCTAAGCACAAATTTTCTCAAGGTTGGCTTGAGAAATTCAAGCTACGACACGGTATCAAGTCATTTCGTCGTTTCGAAGAGAGTGGTTTAGTTGATATACAAGACATGGAGAAGCAATTGGAGTCTATAAGGGAAAAAATAGATAAGTTCCCTATGAAAGATGTTTTTGATATGGATGAAATTGGTTTGTTTTACAGGTTATAAGCTGATCATTCTCTTGCTACGAAGCAACATGAAGGAAGAAAACAAGACAAAGAAAGACTAACAGTTGTTATTTGTTGCAATGAGGATGGCTTTGAAAAAAATCCCTTTATGGATTATTGGAAAATATGCAAAGCCACGTTGCTTCAAGAATATCAACATGAATAGCTTGAATTAGCACGGAGCTTGGATGACAAGTGTGCTCTTTGATGAATATATCTGTTGGTTTGATAAAAAAAATGCATGGTAGAAGAATTTGTTTGTGGTAGATAATTGTCTAGGACATCTAAGATGTGAAGGGTTACATAATGTTGAGTTATTCTTCTTGCCACCCAACATGACATCAAAAATTTAACCTTGTGATGCTGGAATAATAAGAGCTTTCAAGATGCACTATCGTAGGAGATTTTATTATAGGATTTTAGAAGGCTATAAGTCGGGAAAATCTGATATAGGTAAGATTAATGTTTTGGATGCTATTAATCTTGCAGTCTCGGCTTGGATAGTTAATGTTCAGCAAGAGATAATAGAAAATTGTTTTCGACACTACAAAATCCGTTCAGGGGATGAAGTCTCAAGGAATTTAGATGAACCCACTTGTGAAAACGATATTCATGAACTTGAGCTCATGATTAATGATCTCAGCTATCGCAATAAAATAGATGTCAATACCCTATTGGATTACCCGGGTGAAAATGATACATGTTCAGAGGTCCAGAGCTTAGAAGAAATTGTGGCTATTATCCTTGAAAATAATGTTGACGATGAAGTTGAAGACGATACATTACCTTTGGAACCAGTTAAGCGTAAGGAAGTATTTATCGCATCTATAACTCTTCACAATTTTTTGGTGCAGTTCGGGAACACAACACCAGAAATTTTGGATGCAATAAGAAAAGTTAGAGATGAGCTCCAACTAGACTTAAATTTTAAGAAAAAACAAACAATACTATAATCATATTTCACTAAATTGTCTTAGTTATATTTGTGTAAGTTTATATAATTATTAATTTATGATATTAATGGGACCCTATATTTATATAGGGGTATTTTGAAAATATATTATCTTATTATCTTATCAAAATTTGTTAAATTTTCAACTGGCCCAAGTCGGGACCGGAGAAAAATATTATCTAAGAGAGTTTATTAATTTACCGAGTATTAATTTAAAGAGGTTCTACTGTAGTTACCACTTACCACCAGCCAACTTTAATAAGCTTCTCCACGAATCGTTAAAATGTTCAAGTACATCTCTCAACAAATATTAATATAGCTCCGATAATTGCAAAAGCCAATTATTAGTAACCCATTAAAGGAGAATTCATTCATCCAGTGGCTCCTAGTTAGGTGATCAAAGTAATTTATCGAAAGAATTAGCTTAGGCATTATTCAGCCCATCGAAATAAGGAAGTTGTTTATCTTTCTTTTTCAATTAGGAGGTGAGTTCCTTGCCAAAAATAAGTGTTGAGTTTTGACAATGGATGAGGGGAGAAGTTCCAATAAATCTTCTAAAAAGTCATTATGGGTGAAAAAAGAAAAAGAAGATGATATAGATAAAGGGTAGGGAAATTGATAGTTAGCAAAGGTTACATCATGATTTGATTATTTAGGAGTTTTACTTTATCAAAAATTTAATATTTGTTTAGGAAACTTGAGCAAGGGGAATTGAGTTTGTTGCTTGGTTTCTGTATTTATTATGAAATTTTTCATGCACAAAACAGAGGAAAAGTGTGGCATGTTCAAAACAAATCTTAGCTTCTTTGTTTATTGGGGTAGAGGTTAAATACTTATAATTTTCCGCTTTAATCAAAAAAATTTTAGTACATATATATATATATATATATATATAGGCAATAAACAAGCATAGAAGTATAAGTTTTTAGGAAGAGTACAAAAATACATTTTATTGGCTTAATAGAAAATTATTCATCACGTAATTACTCATCTCTTATTGTGTATTTTTTGGATGTTTGTTGTGTGTAAGTTTTAATAAATAACCCTTGATAATCCACAAGCGCATGATTCGTTAGCGCAATACTTAAGGTGTTGAGTCCATGAGAAGGGATAATCTACACCTAAAATCTAAGGTCAGAAACAAATACTAAAAATTCACGAAGCAACTAACTAAAACGAAAATTCAATTCAATTCAATCAAATTAAAATAAGAATCAATCACGGAAATACTAATTACTATGCAATTGCAACACACCCAAGAATCAATCTAAGGAAATTACCAATTGAGAGAGAGAATTTTACCTATCCTTAATGCAAACCTAATTGATTATGAATTACTGGATTGTTGGTTTTAGACGATCCTAGGGTTGATTACTTTATCTCGAGTTATAACCATCAACCCTAAATCATAAACCCTAATCAGATTATGGAGGTCGCAATATCTCAATTTACAATCTATCCAAAACCCTAATTAGTTATGAAGTTCTCTAATAAACTATCGAAAACTTATGTAAGATAACTCTTCACATAATTTACCGATTTGATTTAATTATAATTTCTATTATATCACCTAACTCTCATTAGCCCAATTTAATCGTTTTTCATTCAATTCACCATTTCAGTTTATTATCGAATTTTGCAATTGTAGAATTAAATCACAACAAATCCAATAAACACATAAACAATCAGATTTCATTAATTCAAGAATAGAACTCCGAAGTTGAGTTTAGAACATCTTCGACATGTTAGATTCTATCATTAACTATTCATTCAAATTCTATACAATGATAAAAATGAAAATAAATAGGAAATACAATCGAAATAGAGGACGGAGGCAGTGATGTCAAGAAACCTCCTGATTTGGAAAGTACATCAAGTCAGCTTCTTCTCCTCTTCTTTCTTCCTTCTTCTCTTCCTTAATCTTTCGATGAATTCTCTCTAGGGTTTCTCAAGGTAGCTAATGCAAAAGCTCCCCTCTGCCTCTTTTTCTTGTTTTTTAAATATGTTTTGTGTTTTGAGCAGCCCTAGGGTTTTTCAATGATTCGAAAGATCCAAAAAATCTCCTAAAACTTGACCTTTTTGAGTGTCTGCGCGTCTGCCCGACGCAGGCCACGATTGTGGGCCACATCCGAGCCTTCTGTCACGATCGTGACATGTAGGCCACGATTGTGAGCTAACTATGGTGCTTCTATCATGATTGTGGCCTAACATGCCACGATCGTGGGTTGTTGTTTCAGCTCGATTGTCTCTGAAACTTCTATGCTCTTCAATGTTGACTCTGAAACACTAGCAAACACATCAAGGTACCTCAAAAACGTAATAATTAAGCTCAAAGACTTGTATATAATTAAGCTCAAAGACTTGTACTAACCCATAAAATACTTAAAAACAAATAATTAATAAACTAACACAATTCTAACCTAAACACATACTAAATGATTGAATTAACAACTAAACACATATCAAATTATGCCCTAAAACACGATGCAATTTACACTTATCATGTATGTACTGGATGCGTATTTTAGTAGTTATGTATTATACTGGTTTGTTTCATACATCTATATTTGTTTTGAAAAATTAAAAAAGGATTTCATTAGAATAATTGGAGAATTAGTAAATGCTTTGTAAAGAACTAACAATTGACTATGGACCTTTGGTATCATACAAATACCAAACAAATTGACAATACTGAGTTAATAAATTTAGTGCATGTTAATCATTAGAGTGAACATTAATAAATTCTCCATTTTTCAAACCTTATCCTCTCAGCATCCACAGAGCATTAACCTTTTGCATGTTGTTTTGTCTCTTTCTAAACTCAGTCAAAACACACACTAGAGGTAAGTAGCTTCACTCGGATCAAGACACTCCATTGATCACATCCATCAACTTTTTTAATAGACGGATGAGAATAAAGGGATTTGTCTTAGAAACGTAAGGACATATGGATAAAAATAACCTTTCCTAAAATGATAGGCCTCTAGCCAGCTTCCTAAAAGGCGTCGTTAAGACCTAATAAAACAAGACAACGTTACTTAGTTATTACACTCATAATAACCTTTCGAAATCTCTAGAAAAAAAGAATCAAATTAAGGATTCCAATCCCTTGGACCTTGCAGAGAGTCATGCCTCCTAGTCTGCTTAGCAGTTAAGAGACTCATCACCTCTTGATTAAGCAGTTTTCTAAATTTGGATCTTAGTCCTCTTATCCTTTTAGATAAGTTATGCAATCCATAGGAATAAGTGAAATTATCACGAATACACAAGTGTACAGAACTTCAAGAGGGTTTATGAAGGGAATCATATGTAACATCCCATGTTCGGGGCTAGACCCCAAAATAGTGAATTGAGTGTACTGTGAAAAATTAGAAGTGCACTTCATGCTCATGCATCATTGTATTTTCACACACATGTGAATATTTATTTTTGATAAATTAAAATAATTGTACATGCATTCATTGACATTTTTCTGGTATAATTGATTGTTAAATGCGATTAAAATGTGAATTGTGAATTATTTGTGTTGAAAATTTATTTGGAAATTATTATTATTATTTCAAAATTTTTGGTGAATTTTAGGAAATTTCTGAAATTTTGGGGTATTTTAGACTAGGAAATATATTGAAATAATGGATCAATTATATTGTGACATGTGGCAGCTTATAGATGTGACAAATCGCTCACATGCATGGTGACATGTGGAGAGGTGTTATACATGCACGTGGTTACGTTTAGGCTAAAACAGAAATTACTGTAGTTATTGTTGTTTCTCCACCTTTGTTCTTCACCGTATACATCAACACCAAAAGTCTTCTTGTTCATCCATCTCATCACTGAATTAGCTAATTGCTTCTGGTTGTGTATTTGGCTTTGGATTTTGATATCAAAGTAAGAACTTCAATCTAAATCTTATGTCGTTGCTCTTTATTTTCGTTATTTCCATCCACTAGAAGTGTTATGGGCTTTGTAAAGGATTTATGTTGATGATGTTTTAGTGTGTGGAAATAGATACATGCATGAGTGGGGGTAGGAAGAAGTAGTTTCAATGATAATTAATTGGTTAGAAAAGATGCTGAAAGTGTGAAAAAGAATGCAGAAAAAGAATGAAAGTGCAGAAACTTTGATGAAATACGTGAATATAATTCTTGTTTTTGATGTTTGTGTGATCTTGAATTTTGAGAGGTTTTGATAGTGAGCTAAATGTAAATGGGAGTGGAAAAGCATGATATAGGTTCTGTTTAGGATTGTTGTTAAACATAAAAACAAAATTTACAGTAGAGAGAGAAAGTAAAAACAAAAAATGGTGATATCTGTATATGATTTCTATTTTTTATGTTTGTGTTTACTTTTGAATTTTGAGTTGTTTTAGAGTAAGTTGACTTAGAATGGGAGTAGAAATGTGAGAGTATAAATTAGAGATGATGGGGTAATTGGAAGAGAGGAAGAAGAGTGAAGAAATCTGCAGTTTACGGTGAAGAAGAAGAAACCTACGTTTTAGAGTGAGAAGAGAAGACTAGTTGCACCCTTAGGGTTTTCCAAAACCGAACTGTGATGATTCTTTTACCCACAACTTTGTCATCCGATCTCCAAATGACTTGGAACTTGAACCAATAGACTCCTAAGACATTGTTCTTTCTCTCCATAAAAATTTAGAGCCATCTGAATTGATTTGAAAAAGATTGATTGGATGAAAGTGAGGAAATGTGCTAGAATATTATGAACTGGAGAATTTTCATTAAACATGCTTCGGTATTTTGATTATAACTTGATCCGTAGAGCTACAAATGAGATGATTTTTTATTCAAAATAAACTTGGCTACAAATTTTAAGAAGAAATTGAATTTTAATTCTGTCCTTAAGAGTTTTGAAATTTAGCTTGAAAGTGAGTCTTGGCTTAAGCTGTAGCACTACCAGGGACATAAATCATATCCTGTTGTTATTGAATAAACTGTATTGATGTATGCCGAATCAGACAAAGTTGTCTTCACAAAAGTTATAGCTTATTCTCTTAGCTTTTAATTGATATAAAAGTTTGTAATTTTTGGATATTGGAACTGAGAGATATGAGTTGTACAACTTGAATGCACAATCATGCTCTAGCCAAAATTTCAAATATACACAGTCTGTGGTATTTTGAGCATAACTCATAGAATAATAAACCAAATTGTATGATTTTGATGTCATTAGAAACTTAAGACACAGAGGAATAGTTGTCTAGAAGAAAGTATTATAGAAATACATCATTTTCTTGCTCTTATTGATCATGCAAAGTTAACCCGAATGGGATGCTTTCAGCAAAAGCTGGAATAATGAATGAGTGTGTGAATAGTGAATGAGTGTGTGAATTTTGGCACTATTGGAGTACAACAATTTGTTACTGGAATATACTTGAGAATTTTTCATTGCACATGCAAGATACATGATACATTTATACATGTGTTTACTCAATTACATAAACAATACGGTAATGTGAAATTGTTTTAATGTATATAGGAGAGCAAGTAGCGCGACCACTTCCTGATGTTGTCGGAATGCCAAGGCAATAGTGTTGGACCCTATTTTCGAAGCCCAACCAAGGTGTTGGGCCACGTTTCCGGAGCCCAACTATCCGATCCTGGAGTCGAAAAGCGTAAACGGGTTTCCTTGTAGAGTTATTTCAACGAACCCTCACTTGCTTTGAATCAATTCTTTCGAATTCAACA
Source organism: Erythroxylum subrotundum (assembly GCA_027563845.1). Classification (NCBI taxonomy): domain Eukaryota; kingdom Viridiplantae; phylum Streptophyta; class Magnoliopsida; order Malpighiales; family Erythroxylaceae; genus Erythroxylum; species Erythroxylum subrotundum. The sequence continues at coordinate 14,158,004 of JAOQMQ010000008.1, forward strand.
CTAAAAGGTACTAATTTTTGTGGAGAGGTAGAAAAACGTGTTAGAAATCCAATGCTTCAAGAATCACTCAATTTGGAGGTCGGATGAAGACGTTATGGTCGAAAGAATCCAATATGTTTATGTCCTTACTCGAATTGTACATGTCTTGGAGCGATTGCCATAACTTTTGCTACAAATGTCGGATTGATTTTGTTTTTAATCCATTGGAAAGAAGACATCGAGATCTACAACTTTTATGAAGACCTCAAAGCGAGATTCGGCCTCTAAAATGTCCTTTTTTACCCGAGAAGGTCCGTTAAACGGACATGGGTGACTCAAAACTCCTTCCAAAGCCTCCCCAATACTTCCAACATCTATTCTAACACTATATCCACTCATAATCTTCCCAAATTCAACCCTTCAAGTGTAATAACACTCCTCAAACATCCAATTACCAATTTGAATGCATTAAACTCCCAAATTTCAACTCAAATAACTCATATTATACACAAACTTTCATCATTCACCATAGCTGTCATGTTCATGCCTCCCATACAACATCATCAATTATAAAGCTCATAACTCTCAACTCCGATACCCAAATTTTACAAACTTTATACCGTTGAAAAGTTAAGAGGATAGACTGCAATGTTCAAGAAGACCATTTTGTCTAATAAAGCCCAAATCAATCCAGTTTTTCCCCATGAAATCAACACACAATTATTACCCCTATGAAAACCTGAAATATGAATTGTACACTACAAAATAAATAAGCACATACACAAGGGAACTTTTTCAATCTTTAATTCATTTCCAAATCAAATGAAGTTCATACAAAGCTTTAATTACATATCGACATTTCATCAAAGTCTTAACACAAGTCAGCAAATACATTTGATGCTCAATGTTCAATATGCTTGTAAAGCTATTCAAAAGTCTAGCTACTAACTTAATACAAAAGCGAATTCTCTCGGAATTGTCTAAATGCCTTGCAATGATTCACTGATCTTCTCGATCTGCACCTGAGCAGTGGAAAAAATATTGGGTTTAGCTACACAGCTCAGTGGCTAAGATATTTATAGCCATTGGCGATGAGCCACACAATCAACCATATATATATAACATGCATATAGGCATACACATCACGATGAAAGTTCAACATTTACAATTCAATTCACAATTCATAATTCAAAACATCATCACATATGACACATTGGACGCAATTCACTTCAAAGTATAGCTTAGCACATCAAAATGCAAATGTACAACCAAATGGCTCGAGGGTTCCGTGAAACAAAACGGCGAAATCGAAGTTTACACCGTGAACGAAACGAGTCCATTTTTCGGATCTCGTGGGCCATAAGAAGGCTTTATGTCGACGTGCACGTGACTACGAAACGGTTCCTCTCTCGCCCAAACACAATCAAATCTCATGCTTCAATTCAATCATT
>JAOQMQ010000008.1:14167702-14182163 GCA_027563845.1 Erythroxylum subrotundum
CAACAGCTCCTTGCTCGTGACGACATGCTTAAACTCCTCAAGGAACACCTCTTGAAGGCACAAACTAGAATGAAGCAACAAGCTGATACTCAGAGACGTGAACTCAGTTTTCAGGCTGGTGATGATGTCTTTCTTCGTCTCCAACCATACCGTCAAAAGTCCCTGGCTAGTAAAAGAAACGAAAAACTGTCTCCAAGATTTTTCGGTCCCTATAAGGTTATTCGACGTGTGGGGCAAGTAGCATATGAGCTGGAATTACCCACAACTTCCAAGGTGCATCCCATTTTCCACGTATCCTTGTTACGACCAGCATTTGGGCAAGTTGCATCCTCCCCTCCAGCACCACTTCCTATTAATGATGACTGGGAGCTAGTGCTACAACCAGAAAAAATTCTGGCTCATCGATGGGTGCGAATAGCAGGTCACTCCCACTTAGAACTACTAGTTCAATGGGCTGCCCGTCCTTTAGAAGAAGCTAGTTGGGAAAGCTATGATCTTATTAAGGACCAGTTTCCTTCTTTTCGCCTTGAGGACAAGGCCAATTTTCAGGAGGGATGCACTGATACGATACCACCTATTAAGACTTATTCCAGAAGGACACGTAACCAAGACTCCAACACCAACTTGACTTCTGCACAAGAGACTCCAATAACAACTTGAATTCTGCGCAAGAGAGTCCAACGACAACATGACATCGCCTTTATTTTAGCTACTGCTTATTTATCTTATCCCATGTCTTTAGGAATTAGTTATGCATTATGATTAGGAACCTATCAGTATAAATACCTGATAGCTATATTTAATTCAACATCTTGAGAAATTAATCCTTTTGTTTTGGAGTTTGGTCCTCTCCATACGGACTCTTTGGGGGTTTAAGATTCTTGCTCTCAAATTCATCAATAAAAATTCCATTCTTCGTTATTTTTATTCTCCTATTTTTCTGGTTCCTATCACTTTGACAGAGGTAAAGCTACAGTTACCATAAATATAAGAGTTAAAGGTATAGAGGAGGGACTAAAATATCCCCTACAAAGCTCTCTCCAAAAAGGAGCAAGTTTTCATAGGTAGATCAATATTGGAGAAAGATGAGTGCAGATTAATAACAAGTTCTCAGGTTTTAACGATAGTAAGAAATGCAAGAAGAAAAATGAGGGAACAGTTAACAGCCAAAAAAAGGGTTGGGGGTAAAATTATTGGTGAAAAGGTTAGAGAGAAGGTAGGGAAGTCTCTCTCTCATAGAAGATAACCACCTTTCTTGCCTTTTTATCTTTTTTTTTTCATACACCTGATAGTTGATCGTTATAGGTTTTTAGTAAGAATAATGAATGATGAATCTTCCAAATCAACGAGGAGTCATAGTCAAAAGTAATGTAATGATTGGTTTTTGCTCAATGTAGAAGTCCAAGTCCTTTGATAACTTCTTGAGCTAGTGACAATCTGAAAAGAAGAATTTGTGGATTCCTAATCATGAAGTAGGTAACTTGTTTATGACTATTTTCTATTACTACATTGTTGTAGGAAAGAATATGTACATTTCTATACAGGTAGTTGGAGATTTTTATGAAAAAGGAAAATCTATTATAAATTAATTGAATGATGATAAAGGTTAAAGTTTGAGAGTAAAAAGAATTAAAAGATGATCAATTTATGGGTGACATGCATAAGCTATACGATCAATTGGCACAAGTGTAATGATGAATATACAATTTGTGAAATAAGAAGATTGTAGAGGCTAATATTTAATTATAAATTAGGTGTTATAATTATGACTAATTTTGTAATTCTATCAATTAAAAATTATGAAAGATTTAAACTTCAACAAGTTTGATGTTGCAACATCATAATATTCTCTTGGAATTTTGTTATAAGTGGTATAGACAATTAGATTATCAGTTTCAAGTTGTTTTTGTAATCATTTATTTCCTTCTTAATGAATATCTAATGTTAATTTGACAAAATGAAAATTCAAAGACTTATGTGCGCTTAAGGTGAAAGTCTCTTAATATTTGTAGTAAGAGGAGGCTTTGTTATTATGTTGGCTCCGTTATTATTACTATGATTTTTATCAAGCTAGAATAACTTAAAGATGAGAGTATTCCTTGTTCGATGACAATGTACATTAATATGCTTTGACTTTTGAGTGCGAATGTTGATTTTCATAAAAAATAAATGACACTTTATCTATGATTATGTCTCCAAATAGATGGTTCAACTAATAAAATGAAATATTATGTGTCTATCACCCTAAATTTTTGTCGTAAAAAAGGGGCATGATTTGATGGGATGCCACTCGCATACCTGACCTAAGATCAGAAGCGATTGGTAATTCGTATCTTCTAGGAAAATGGTAGTAACTAAAAGGGTGCTGTAGGTTTCCACATGCTCGTTTTGATTCATCTCTTTCTTATCTACTAAACAAGCAACAATTCTACTCCATTATTTACTAAAAGCAGAGAAAATTGTGTATTTGTGAGCCCAATGATTCAGTGAACAGCAAGAAAAATCCTGTCACTGTCAGCAATCTCTGATTCCAATTCTTATGCTGAGAAGTGTTCGAGCTGACTCTAGTGCCTTCTCACCTCCAAGTTCTAAGATCTCCTCATCCATATCCTCTTGGCCTGCTGAACACTCAGTTGAAGAGCCTTGACCAAGTAAACTTTCAGGGCCCCTGATGGTGTCAGCAGAGGAAACGAGCCCTGGACAAACTTTCAGGCAACGCCGTCTCTTAGGTAGCGGAATGCCATGGTCGTGCTTCCCCAAATATGTGATTGTGGAGGCCGTTGAATCATCTTCAGTTGTCTCAACGTGCTTACGGGCAGGGCATCCTGTAGATGTGCATCTGTAATAGCTCCTAATATTCACAAATGCTAGATCAAAGTTAGAACCACAAATTGTGACAGGAACTGATGGAAACAAAAGTAAGGACATTAGGTTATGAGCAGAAATGAAAAGGGCTTGTAACCGAAGCAGAAGATGATGGTCACAATGAACAGTCAGTGGAACAATTTAACAGAGAATTCGGGCCGCTTGCCATAGAATATTCAGATTTTAATGGTGAAAATGAAATTTAATAATAAGAAAGCACAATTAATGTGCTTGAAGCTCAGTCTCAGAATATAAATCATTGTCATGCATGAAAATGCAGATGCATAGCCTAAAAATTTGCACACTCGAGGGAAGTAGTCCTCTAGGGGCTTGGCTTGATGGTACTTGTAACAGGGTTGGAATCTTGATAGGTGCATGGGGTGAAGTTTATATTTCTACTTCCGAATGTACTAACAGAAAGTAGTCCTCATTGCATTGCAGCAGGTTTCAAGTGTTATCAACTGGTAGAAGAATTGTCCAACAAATGCAAAGGTAAATATTAGAAAGTATCTACCTACCTCAACTGAGAATTGCCCTTCATGGTTTTTTGACCATATTTGCGCCACCTAAAACCATCATTTGAATTGCCCTCATCAGCACCAGTTTGCACACCAATTTTAGGATCCTTATATGTGTTCAAGCTGATTGCTGGACATACATATTTTCTTTCTTTTGCCCTGTTTCGGATCAACTGTTAATTGAAAGATCAAAAAGACTACAAAAATAGGAGAGAGGATGAGGACTAAAAGGCTCAAAGACATGCCTGTTTCCTGGTCCTATTTCAGCACCAAGCTTCTTCCCAATCTTACTGCCTGCAAGCCCACAGGTTCCACTTTGGTTGGACCCTTCCCTATTTGAACAGATTCTGGGACATAATAATGTTGATCAATAAAATTGAATATAAAACCAAACAAAGAAAGTTGTCAAGAGAACCAAGTCCTTGGAATAACTTACAATTGTTTGAACTCTGGTTCTTGTTCCTCAACCTTAACAACACTGCCATTAGAACTGCTTGAACTTGGTTGTTCTGATTCAGGCATACAGAAAAACGATCGCTTAGCATCTGCAACTGCAACACACATTGACGTAATTGAACCATCTGACATTTCAACGGCAGGATTGCCACTGTCACCACCTAGGACAATCTTATTCTTAGAGGATGATATAAACCCTCTAGACCTGTTGCATTTTTCTTGAGGGGGGCCATGATTATGCTGGCCAATATAAATGACATCAATGATACGATGGGAGTGATCACAATGTCGAACTTTTTTCTTTGCATGGCAACTGGAATGTGTGCACCTGTAGTAACTTCTCGAACAATAAGAACCTTTCATCGGCTTCTGACCATACTTCCTCCAACTATACACATCAGTTACATTCTCCATACAGTTCTCGGGTTGATGTACATAATACTCTACGCCTTGTTGGTTCACCACTGTGCCAGCGAAACCACTTTCAAGTGTTTCTGATGGTAACTTGACAGAAGCTTCCCTACACTAGCAGTTATAAGCAGTCGGGTTAAACTTTTGGATTGTCTTAAGCAACAATCTTCACAAAACACACCATGAAAATTGGATATCACGAACGTAATCAAACTCGTATTGCAGACCAAGGACATAACCTTTTTCAGTCAGAAGAATATCAGAAACCAAAAAATGGGTCAAAGAAGAAGAAGAAGTGTTAAGTGTTAACAGCCAACCAGTAAATTTCGGACACATAGTCAAGTACTAAAAACAATTTAACTGCGATTCTTGTCTCTATCCAATCCCAAAATCTTTCAGAATAAACATCAATACCTTTACTATGCACATGAAAAATACAAATCGGTTGCAGATAAAATATATAACGATGGCAAAGAATTAAACATCTAAAACCTTTCGTCGAAAACCGAATGCAACGAGACCAAGTGAAAGCTAGCATATCACCTGAAATCCAACAATTGATGAATCAGAACCTGCAACGTTGTCGAGGAGAAAGGGAAAACCGTCACATCCAGAACCAGTCTTCAAGTTCATGGCTGCCAAACAGTTATTCCTCCAGGGTAATACTCGGAACTCTTATTCCCACAAAACAAAAAGCTTGATAACTTTGATAAGAATCCAAGAAAAAGAAGCCTTTTTTATACCTCTATCCTTTTTTATACTTTAGAGGAAAGACTTCCTAGTCTTTGGGTTGCATGGAGGGTTTTTCTTGCTCACGCTGCGTCTCACGAGGAAGAGAACTGAGATGGTCTAGACTCTAGAGAAAACCAGAGAAAAGGCAGGATTTTTATTTGACGTTTTGGGATTAGTTTATTATAGAAGAAGAGGAGAGAGAGACGTGGAGATTGGGACAGATGAGTTGAGAGGAGAGGGGACGTGTCTCTGTCTCAGACTATCTGGTGGGTCTTTTCTTTTGACTTGGGGTTGACCAACCGGATTGATATCGTTTCAGGAGCTTTATTCTTTTGACCATGACAGATGTTGTTGTTTCCATATTTAGGCATTTCCTGTTTTCCACTGCTTTTACTTTGACCAGAATACGATGCTTTAGTTTGTCTAATAATAATGCAACAAATAAAGTCTAAGAGCTTCTTGTACAGGATCATGGGCTAAGTCCTTTCACCAGCCTTATTACTGGACGAGAAAACAAATTTAATCATCTGTCAAGTTGGAGTTTTGAGGTTTTCTGTTTTCCAAATTTGATTTACGAAAATGAAGCCAAGCCAGGCTACATCAATGGCTGTTGGACCATCTACAAACAAAAGAACAGGGAAGAACTTCTATACATGACAGTTTCAACACCAAAAGACAACTGAATATAAAATCAAAATATCATGCCGCTGACATATACGCAAAAAACACAGCTACAAGTTGAAGTTACTTATGGGAAAGATCCAGATTTGCTCAACATAGACGGGTATCGAACTTCAAACTTATACCCATACTGAAAAGCTCTTGGCACAAAAGCTTAGCTCCATAAGGTACATTGACCCGAACAATGTCATCAGCAGATTCACAAGAGCGGCAATAGGGGCCTCTGATCTTCCGGCCACCTGGAACTGCTCTTTGAATTACATTTGCCATGTTCTGGCATCTCTGGCAAATATGCATCTGGGAAGAATCACTTAAAGTGAAAAGACGCTCGTGCAGATTTGCGGATGCACCGTGAGCTATGAGGCAGTCACGCTCCATCTCACCAAACTTGATGCCACCAAATCGTTTACGGTCTGCAACAGGCTGTCTAGTGAGTGGGTGGACTGGACCAGTGTTGCGGAATTTCACCTTGTCTTCAGCCATGTGGATCAGTCGCTGATAGAACGTAGGTCCCATAAATATGAGAGACTGGATCACTTCACCAGTTCGACCATCATAAACTCTCTCGTTTCCCCATCTTGAAAACCCTGCCCTGTTGTGCATATTAAATAGAATTTCAATCTTTAAATCATACAGAAGAACCAAATGCAATGCCAAAAGGGGGAAACAATTTTAAGAAACGATCTATAGTTTGGGAAACATGTCATGCCTTTATCACATAAATACCCATGCTACTCAAAGTGGAAAGAATAACCCTTTTCTGGCCTCTTATTTCTAAGTGATTTTGGACAATTATTTGCAATACAACACCAGATCACTGCATACTGACATTAAGAAGCATCATCACCTATGAAGTTGGTCTGTAATGGCATCAACAGAGGGAGTGCAGAAAGGTGTGGCATATCTCATTGAGCCACCACAGGCAATTCCCTTTCCCAAAGCTGCCTCTAATAATTGACCAGGAGTTTGTCGTGAAGGAAATGCATGTGGGTTAATAACAATATCAGGAACTATTCCTTGAATTGTGAAAGGGAAATTCTCTTGTGTCTCTAGAAAGCCTAGGACTCCCTTCTGTCCATGCATACTTGAAAACTTATCCCCCAGACATGGAGAACGAATCTGCAGAGCCAGGAACACATTGGAAAATCAGGATAATTCTTGTTTGACGATATAATTGGTTTTGATGATGATGGTAGAGACAAGCTCACAAAAGGAATTCCAAAGAGTTGTCACCAAGATACAAATGAAGATAAAGAGTTGCTATAGCACCAAAACGACCTCAAGAACCTTGCCTAATATTTATATGTGAATGAACCTTGCCTAAAAATTTCAAAATTAGGATATGAAAACCTTTTAATTCATTGTTTCGAATCCATATAAAGCATAGCAGCAAGAAGGTTCCACTAAACAAATTCTCAATTGTTCCAACTATATATACACTGTGAATGTATCTGAACTGAACCTACTCGGACGCAAAAAACACCACAACATAAGCTAGCTCTACCAATTCCTTCTCCCACAATAATGCAGCAGCTACAGAAAGGCATAAGTCTAAGTTCCCAACATAATCTGATGGTTACGTTTTGCATACAGTAGGTAGCAACTCAAATGAACATTTTATTGTCTGGTTGCAAATCATCCATGATCTCCAATATATCAAACAGTAGTCCACATGTACATACCTTACATGCATAAGTAAATTTCCAGTGATAGGGCATGATGAACTGATGTCTGTATTGCATTAAAATGCAAGAAAGTAGATTTACCTGTCTCAGAGACACCACAGCAAAATTCTTTCCTTCATCGTTAGAAGATAATACAACTTTCTGCACCATACCTCTTTCAGTGTGCTTTAACTTGATACTATGATCAGCACCTGATTCTGCACATCTACCAATAACAATGTCTCCACTCTGCAGACTAGCACCAATGAAAGGAAAGCCATCATCGTCAAGGCTGTCAACACGTCCAATCTTACTCTGTATCTTTCCAAAATTCACACAATCCTCCAACTTCCGCTTCTTATCCAAAAGTTCCTTGTTGTCAACCTCAGTCTTGTAACTTCTGATATGCTCGGATCGAAACATACCACGCTCTAAAGAGGCGCGGTTCATTACCAAGGAATCTTCTTGATTGTATCCTAGATGAACATTGACCGCTACAATAGCATTCTGGCCATTGAAGAACTGTGGCTTTGGCAGTACTCGATTATGACCTATTAAATATCTAGGGTTTCCAAGACAGTCAGAAGTCATTGTTCTGAAAAGTGGCTTTTGGGGGTAGAACAATTGATGAGACAAAGTGTCCACTCTGATATTGGGATTTGTTGTGGAAAAACCAATTGCTTGTTGAGAATGTTTTTGAGCCTGGTAGAGAACTCTTCTTGCATGATCATGATTAGCAAAGGGAATAATTCCACAGCTTAAGCCTAGTAAGAAGGACATGTCAAGTTCACAATGCGTATATATTAATGGTTGCTTATCCCTAATATCTGCCAAAAGATATGTGATACCCCAAGCAGTACGGCAGTCTTCTTCTTCTTCAGTTCCAATAAGCTCAATAATACCTTCATCTAGAAGATATTGGAAGGTATAATTTTCTACTTTAGACCCTTTAATCTTAGCCAAGTTCTCAATAACTATAAGAGGACGCAAAATCCTTCCAGCATCAGAAAAAATGCGCACTTCTCTTTGATGTTCATCTCTTTTGATTTCCACCTGCACAAGAAAAACATTTGAAATGTCAGAAAAAAGCATAAAATTGTTTAAACAAATTTAAAGTAGGGCATGTTGGTTTGCATACTCACATTGAAATTCCAAAATAAGAGTAGAGCCATATTTAATAAGAATTGTTGTTATTCCTCAATAGACTTGAATGCTAAACGTATGAGGACAAATTAAAATAGAACTGCTTTCCTCTATTAATGAGGAAAGTTAGCTTAAGTTTTATTCTGCATCAACGGCCCTATAAAGTATTTGGAGTTTAGTAAAATATGACAGTTGAAAACTGAGACAAGAATAACCTGATGCGGCAACTCTTTCCTTCGTCGCATCCGTCTTAGCTCAGAAGCAAACATAAGAGAATTTTCACAAACTCCAACCCATTCTCCATTTAGAAATACTTTATCTTTCCGACCCAGTCTACTGCAAGTATCATCAATGAGCTTCTCCATTCCAAAGTCAAACAATCTGTCCATTATAGGTTCTGATATATTTGTGCTGACAAGTCCTGTGACAGCCAAATTCTTTACAAGCCCACAATTTTCACCATCTGGAGTAGAGAGAAAGCATACCCTACCCCAGTGAGAAGGATGCCTGGAAGCAGAAAACTATATTAGAAAGTGACAACCACCTCATCTCCAATCATTTGATCTGCAATAGATGCTCAAAAAGTCCTACTTCTTGGATGAAGAATGTACACAAGTTAAAATCTAAATCCTGGAAAAGAAGTTTGAGAGTCAATTAAATATAAATATTTTATATCAATAGTTTTAAGCTCTTATGTGAAGTCAACATTGCAGCTACTGTTGTAGCAAGCAGATGTATCCTGGCCAGAAAAAGAATATAACCATAAGAGGAGACAAATGAAAAGACAAAAAGAAACAATCATTAGATATAGAAATTCACAGACATTGACATTGAGGATTCATAGAATAAAAAAAAATTGTAACAATTAATAAAGAGAATTTTGTGTGTCTGACTTACGGATATCTGGCATCCCCAACCTTCCCAGTGTATTGGACATGCTGCCTAGTTTTTCGCATGTCCACCACCGTTTGCAAGGGATTTGTACGCCCAAGATTTGCCACAACACCAGAAATCCTTTCTGTCCTCTTGAAAGGATGACACCAAGCTCCAGTTGAGAATGCCCTTGAGAGACCATTAGTGACTATTGAAGCATCTAGATAATGCTCAATTGGGCGCACAACTCGATCTCCATCCAGGTCTCTCCGTAAGACCTTTTCCATGCGTTTCCGAGCATGTCCAATATGCGCTTTCAGCTCTCGCTCAAGTAACTCACCAGCTAATTCAAACCTTTTGTTTCTAAAACTATCCCTGTTTTCACATTTTCTGCGGCCAGAATAGGCCTCTAAAAGGCACTTCAACATATATCCAAGAAATCGAGCCTTTTGTGAAGTGCTATGGAGACTAGGAAACAAGTACTTGTTAATGCACTCTTGTACAGATTCTTCCGGAGGAAATCTGGTTCCTTTTATCTGTTTACCAACATAAGTCAAGGCCTCACCAGTCCTGCGGAAGCCCTCACATTTATCATTAGCATTAAGAACTGTGGCAAACAGTATGTTTGTAATGCCAGTGTCTTCAATGTCATAATCAATCAAATCTATAATTTCTTTGTCAGATTTGACATTAAGTGCAAAAAACAAAATCCAGACAGGGATCTCTGTTGACAAGAAATAAATAGTAAGGCCTTTCTTCTCCCCTTTGACATCGTCAACCTTAGAAAGATCCACAAGTCTAATAATTAACCTATTTCTCTTAACTTCTGATTTGTACGAGACAGTCCAACCTTGATTATTTGAAATCCAAAGTCTCTTCATACAAATTTGCTCTTGTGCAATGAAAACCTGAAATAATCGGGACATGACTTCATGTTATCACTGCAGAAATAAATTCTAGATACCCAAAATGAAGAGCACATACAAAAGAAATCAACAATCCAGGAAAAAAAAAGAGATCAATAATAAATGAAGAAACAGGAAATACAAAAAGAATACAGTATATCCAACCAACAACATCATTTAATCCAGTATTACAATGCCAAAGAAGAAAAATATACCAGTTAGTGAATCAAGTGCAGTACAGTACAGGAACAAGGCTCCAACTATTACCAAAAAAATTTGCAAGTCTACCTGTTCTAAAAGAATTGTTTTACATCCAAGTTTTGAAATTTGTAAACAATAAGAGTTTATCCCATTTGAGAATCAAACAACACTACATTAACCTAATTTTCATCTTCAGAATAATAAGCTTGACCAAAGGATCTGAAAACAAAAATTAAGTCACCTTCTCTGCACCCTTTACCAAAAAGTAGCCTCCATGATCAAAATCACAATCACCATTTTCAACTGTTTTCATCCAACAGAGCTCAGACATCACCATTACAGGGATCCTTCCAATTATGATATCCCTGCTCTCTGTGCTAAGGATATCTTTTTCCACAAATTGCTCTTTTCCAGTTTTGAACTTGTCACTTCCAGAAAGTCTTGGAGTGAATATCTGAAACAATTGCAGGTTCATATCAACATCAAATAAGTATTTCAAGTTGGACTAGGATAAAATGTCACAATAACATAGAATTATTTTCCTTTTTCCTTAAATGTATAAAGCCTATATAAATGAATGCCTTAATACGAAGATCCCAACCACAACACTCACAACTCTCTATTATCTAGGATCTGTCTCAACTAAATAAGATACATTTCCAGACCGCTCAATCACTCTATCCTATAGACAACCAGAAAAACTCCAAAAGATTAAGAACATATCCACATGGATTAATTTAAAGTTAAAAGCAAAATGCTTAAGGACATTTCAATCTTCAAGCATTTGAGCCAACATAAACACATGCCAAAATGATCAGCTCTGCAGAATTTTATTGCCATTACCACCACAGGTAAGTGCCATCTCATCTAAAAGCTTATTGCAATAAAATTCCTCTTCCTACCAAATCCTAAAATTATCCAAGATTTTACCCAAGAAATAAAAAATGTAGTTGAACAAAAGTCTATTGAAAGATACTAATGGCATTGCAGATAAGATACAATAATATGAAAATATTGTCCAGATCCAGTGTTTCAAGATTGTCAAGAAACCAAAAACAGCATCAGTATAAACACCAATGGAATCCCAAATAACAAGCTTGTCGTAAGAAGTCAAACTCTGAAGAAAAGGAAGCATAACAATACTCGCCTGAAGAGTTACATTCAACTTCATTCTTGCAGAATAGGTCATATTTTGTAGCCTGGCATACCTAGGAAGCATCTTATGTTCACTGTTTTCTGTACCACCCCAGAAGCTTGGTCGATCAAGAGTAACATTTCCGAATTTTACTGAAGCATATCTCCATCCACTCTCTCCCTTCCTTGATGGATCAAAACTAGGATGAACAGTGAGCTCACCAAAAGAATCAAAGACTCTTTGAAGGCCATTGTTAATGAAGTCATTATAAGAGTTAATTTGGTGACTTATCAGGCCATACTCATCAAAAAAAGATGTTGCTGCCTTTCTACAGAAATTCTTTAAAAATCCTTCACCCAAATTGCATATGCTAGCTACATCAACAATCTCATCATCATCCGTATCCATGAAAAGATCTTCCACGGCATCAGATGACATTCCCATTTAATCCAAAATCTAAAACAAAATTAAAAAATAAAAATATCAACATCGAGTCATAATAGCAAATGGATCAGTTAACATTCAGACCCTCCTATCAGTCTAAGTATGGCAGATAAAAGAAGACAATCTGCATATTTGAGGCACCAAAGAATGAAACGGGAACCATTATAGCCAGCAGAGAAATTTTTCTCAGCACCGCGTCATTATTTGTAAAATTAAAATACCTCTCTCAGTTATATTTGTCTGCCGTTTGTGTTTGATTATAATCTACCTTTCCTTAGAAATGCTGTTTATTGCTTACTTAGAAAACCAATGTAATTACATGATTTTGAATTTTTTTGCAATAATTTAAAAATGACGGATATGGTCGAACCTCTCGGATCATCCAGAAACTTAAATTGCAACACAAACACATCAAGAATGATGTGGTCGAGAACAAATCATTTTTTTGCACTTTAACACCTGCAAAGCCTATAAGCAAATGCACACTACGTGATTTATAAAAATACGAGTATCTTCGTAACAACTGGAAGTTTAAGCAATTGACCAACTGAAAAGGGTGGGCAAAGCTCTCAACCATTCTCACAAATTCAATTCGCAATTAATTTGAGACCGTGAACAAAAGTACCAGGGCATGCATGAAAGGATAACCCAAGTCTGTGACCCAGCAATCCAGACTTGTCCTCAGAAAACCACTCAAAACAACCAACTCAAAACCCTTAAAAGGATTGAACTTACTGTGACCATCAATCAAAGAAAAGAAAGGGACAAACAGAAAACACAGTGGAGTTTGTTTGTGGGTTTTTGAACAGCAATTGAACAATTTTTAAGTTAGAAAAAACAATACCCAGTTAAAATAGTTTAACAAGAACGAACTTCACCCTTTCCTCTCATGTCTATTTGATATGACCAGAGTATATACAAAAACAGAAGCAGATTAGAGGGGTTTTAATAGAATCAACACAGAAATGCAGGTACATGAAGCAAGGCTAAACACAAACTATGAATGAAAAAGTTTAACCTTTAAGCTTCTTCAGAATGTATTATACACTGAAGAGAAAGAAGTCAAAACCCGCAAACCGCTTCTGAATAAGACTGGCCTCTTTCCCTGCCAGAAAACTCACAGTTTAAGACGACTATGAACTCATCTTCACACAATGCAGGCTAGATTCTTCACTCACCGAGTCTGTCTCTCTGTATGGGAGACTGGACGACGACGACACGACTCTTCGGGTCCCTGATCGTAACAGGTAAAAGACAATTAGACTCTTTGAAGTTTTATTTTATTAAAATATAAGATTACAAATATTATAATTTTTTTAAAATTAAAAAATTATAATTTTAATATAAACATATATTTATTTTTAACAGATACGTGTAAGTAAATAATGATATATTATCCATAAAAGCAAATTCTTTTACAACTTAAAAATATTATAAATTTGTAAAACAAAACCTTAAATTTAAGTATTGTTAAATTTAAATTTGAAAAGAAAAAATTTTCATGCAAGTACACTAAATGAGATTTTAAGCTTTATAATTTTGATGATAATAAAATATATTGCTATAGATAAATGTATTTTTGGTGATATTAGTAGCTTTATTATAATGAAATTAGGTGAATAATGAAGTTTAAAAGTTGAGCAAATTGAGTAAAAGAGTTTATTGAATAATTAACTATCAATGATTGTATAAAATGAGCATATATGCAATTCTAGGTTAAAAATTAAGTGTAAGGAGGAATCAAACATATTAAGACTTATTCAAATCATTACAATTCTTTTTGTAACTTTATCTTAGTCAGTTCAATGAATTAAACTCAACCATTGCATTATCATTTGCATATAGAACGTAAATGCATAAACTCTTTCACAGCTAATAGGAAAGTTATATTTTTTTGGAAGTTAAGATGAATTTTATTAATAAAGAAAATAAAGTTTAAATGTTACATATCAAGGGGAATTACTATAACATTTGTTTGTTGGTTTATGCCCTTGCGGTTAATTTTGGTTGTACTTTAATTGTATAAATTTTGTTTTATTCATTAAAAGGCATTCTTTATCTTTGTGCAATTTAATATTTAATTATTAATCATCAAGATAAAATGCAATTAGAAATTATAATGTGATTATAATTATGAGATTCAAATTGCATTTTCATATTATTCCTAAAATGTTCCTACCGGGTATTGATAAAATGGTTAGACTAACACATTTTTATTTTTTTCTTATGAAGAAAGTAATCGATCTCATAGATTAAAGTATGGAGATACTTAAACAAACATGTGGGTACTTATTAGAGAATAAGTTCACTGAACATACCCAATTATGAGAATCTCCAATGGAATATTACTTGTGTGTCTGTGAATTATCTCATTATGATGGTTGTATAATTGATCCTTAGACTTGAGATTACCAAAGTTATCTCATGTAGGAA
>JAOQMQ010000008.1:14197509-14221009 GCA_027563845.1 Erythroxylum subrotundum
CAACTTATCACTTCTAACACTTCAATTTAGTCACTTATGCCACATAGCCTAATTAACATTAACATGCTAATTAAGTCTAACACAAATTAATCTATCAAGACCCCAAAAATAATCTAATTATGCTTAATCAAATAAAAAAATTCAGGGGCCAACATCCTTGCTTCCCCTCTTTCAATATTCTTGATGATCCTGTCATAATCTGCAAGGATGCCATAACTAAAAGGAATCAATTTTTGTCAACCTCCAATAATTTAGAAAAGCTTGTGGTTCAAGCTAAATAAATGCAATACAAGGAGCCCTAGTAGTTGCAATACATGATTATGACCACAGATTAACAGATACTAAGCTCTAGTTTAACCAGAAAAATCTCCAAATTGGTACTAAAATGTTGTACTTTTTTTTAGTGATAAAGAAAGCTCAATCCAATTTAGCACTGGAAAAGTCCAAAATCAGCTCACCATTTAACTCCTTGTAGCGCTTTTTGAAAATTTTAGCATATCTTTTAACCTCCTCAGTTTTGGCTTCCATTTCGGCAGTAATGTTTCTAATGTCATTTCGGCCATACTTTTCACAAGCCCTAATAAAAGTATTGAAGTCTCTTCTACTTCATGAAGAAAATCCCTGCATTTACACAATTAAGAGTAATTAAATAGCCACTCAAGATGATATTACTCTGCACCAATAGTGGCTCCTTTTCCTCCAATTCTTTAGCAGTCAATGGAGCTCCACCATCTAAACAATCAAGAATCAATCAATAATATGTCTCAAGGCATTCGCAATAACCAAGTGCAAAATTCATATACCTTCAGGTTCATCACATCAATTGTCTTTCAACTGATTTTTTTGATGCATTTGCTACAATAATTAATTGAACAAATAAGCAACAAAAAATTAGCTTAAAATCACACACATGATTGAATTACTGAAAATTACAATAAATTTAATACCCACTGTGAGATATCGCACTTCTTTTTCATACAATTTACTTAGCGTTTGAGTGTTGAAAAACTGGAAACCATGTCTACAAATAGGAAAAAACATTTTAAACATCTTTGAGAATTCAAACTGAGATCATTTCGTATATGGCTGTGCTTAAAATTGTGGCATGCGGGGAATTCGAGGCTCTTTTGGTTTTGCTGGACCACCTTGGCGCATAGTTTGTTTCAAGTATTTAGATTCAGAGTAACTGTCCAAATAAAATTACAGCAAATAGCTCATAAATCAAAAATTAAAGCATAAGATTCAAGAAGAAGACAAGGAGCTATGGAAGTACTTGCGCTTTCGCTCTCTCTTTGGTGGCTCAATTCAATTTTCACTCATAATCTTCTTGAAGTCGAACTTGTTTTCATCCTTCAATAAAAGATCAAAATATAAGAAAAAAATTGTTAGTATAGAAAAAGGCAACCCCAAGAAAGAAACAATGATGAAATAATAATCTACGTAAAATTAGTTCAAATAGAAATTTCTAAAATGGAAAAAAAGAAAACAACTACTTCTACCTTATCATCATCAAAATTATATAATTCAGCAGCTGTAAAAAGAAAAAAAATTAATACGAGCATCTTATATTTAACCCATGAATCGAGTAGAACAAAATTATAGGTGTGCTACACCTGTGTTCATGTAAAAGACAAAGATAAAGTAGAGGAAGAGCAAACTTGTTGGATTCACATACTTTCTTCCATCTTAAATTTTATTGCATCTTCCGTAAATTTCTTCATGTTAGCATCAAGCTCAGCTGTTGCCTCTTCTCCTTTAGCAATGATTTTGTCAATATCTTCATCCGTAATTGTAATATCTTTCGAGCTGAAAACCAATTCAGCACCAAATCTTACCATTTGAAGCAGTTCATCTTTGTTGACAGCTGCATGGTGACAAAAAGACAATGTTTTTCAGGCAAACATCTAAAAGCAAATGTTAGAAAATTTAAAATAGCAACGCCATTACCTTTCTGCTCTACAAGTCAACCTTGTTGAATGACCAAAGCATCAAGTGCAAGCTTTTTATAAGCTCTCTCAATCACTTTTTCCTCAATAGTATACTGTGATACACAATAAACAATAATGAGAGACCACATAAGTATTACTCAGCTTCTAGGAAAGGAGATGAACAATATCTAAACCTCTGTGCAAAATCGAAACACTTGAACTTCTTTTTTCTGGCCAATTCTATGAGCACGATCCTGTGCTTGCAAATCAAATTCTGGATTCTAGGAACAAAAGCACACAATGTCAAGAAAACAAAAAAATGCAATGAAGAAAAGAAACCATAAAAAAAAAGATTAGAGACGAGAGATAACCCTTTGACTGATAACTGCAGATGAAGATAGTTCCTGATTAGCAATCTTGGGTGGCTCCTCAGATGATAATGAGGTAGGCTGTTGCTTCACTGCTGTGGATTGTTTGAGTGCCGCAAAGAGATTCAAGGAAGGCTGTGGTGAAGAAGTCGTAGGCGCTACTGGAATTTGAGGGATACCCAAGAAATTTTTCACCGATGGTAATTTGAGCACTGAAATTATGATTTAGACGAAATCAGATAACAAAGAAAAAGAAGTATGGGCATAGGCTCATATTAACATTCTGGCTCTTCTTTGAAATTCACTTTACTGATTATGTCTGCAATTGGTAGGACTTACCTAGCCCATAAGTGAGTGAAAACACGTTGGACGTAACCCAGTAGCAAAATATAGCTGGCAAAATGACAAGTACAAGTCAACTTTACTATAGGCTCCAGTGAAGTTGATTTTTAGGTCTGGAAGAGTGGTCATTTCTGCTTATACAGAAAGGGAAGTAGAAGAATGGAACAAACATAAATATGTTATGACATAAGCTGAAATACTTGAATAGAATATCAGAGAAGCTATCAAACATAGCTTGTGTCTGAGATGTTCTTAGAATTACCAAATATTATGCACACAGCAGAACATGAGAATACCTTCGGGAAACTCATGGTCAAAGGAACTGAAACAACAGCCAAGCCCCTTGATACATTCTTCATGGTTCCAGCTACAGGATTTCCTTCCAATCCTTCTTGCATATTGCACTGGTTAAGGGACATATTATTAGTGCATCGGCAAAATTAGATAGTTTGAACTCAAAAGCCATATACAAGCTATAGCTAATTCCACCCCAACAAAAAAAACCAAACACTTATCATTTCTGGTTTAAATGATACAAAGAAGGGTACCTCCACCGTGATCAAGAAAGTTAATGGTGTCAACAATAGGAATAGGTATAAATTATCAGGGGTTGTAAGATCAATGAACCAGGATGCTCCACCGATTTTAAAGGAAGGCATCTTTTCTGCCATATTTGAAATCTTTAAGACAAAAAAATCATAAGGTGAGCAAAACGCCAAATCAATTCTGAAGATATTTAAGCAGTATAGGGAAAGAAGCACAACTTACTACAAGAAAAAAGCTAACAAAGACGGGACCTTGAATAAATAGCCCCTTCAAAGGAGTAAAAGGACTCACACCATGCTTGCAACGTGCAAAGTTTATTGTGCTTACTGGCAATGTTGCTCCATCTCTCTCAAGCATGCCAAATGCATTGTATGTCCACATGGTAATATAGTGATATCTTTCATAGTCTTAAATAGAAACTGCACACCGTATATGTTAGGATCTTCAGGGGAGAGAGAGAGAGGATTATTCCAGAGGGAGGACAGTGGGCGAAGGAAGGAGTTAGTTATCAGCTGATGTGGCTAATTAGTTAGGCATAACAGAATGTACCTAGAGAGGGGGTTTATAAAAAGGGAAAAAGAAGGGAGGAAGGTAGGCAGAAGAATTGAGTGAAGATAGAGGCAGAAGGATATTGAAAACTTCTGAGGAGCAAATCTGCTCTAGTTAGGGAACCATACTATACTACTATACTGTAGTGCCAAGCACATTACAGATATATAGAAATAATATAGTAAAACTCTAGTATTCTAAAACTAGAGTCCTAACATTCTCCGAGTGCATGTCTTCGGTTGTGGATCACATACAGATATAGGGTAAGCAGAGAAATCGGTTAAGGTGGGCTAAAAAAGAAACAATTAAAAGAAGGTTAGGAGCGAAACAACATAACCTCGACACAGCCGAGGTTCGACCCTTAAAAGGCCAATGGAATGCAATCTTAGAGGCGGAGGACATGAGATTAAAGCAGCAAGCTAAAGCGTTTTGGTTTCGAAATGGTGACAAAAACACTAAATATTTCCATAACAATATCAAAGCCCACAGGAAGAGGAATCGGATCACCAGACTAACTGATGAAACTGAGCACATTACAACGGATGAAACTGCTATTTGCGGGCTGATTCACACTTATTTCTCTAATCTTTTTCAGGCCACCGTGTCTTCTAGTGGAGCTGTGATTTGGCTAGCTCGACCTTTGGTCGATGAATCGACTAACAATGCATTTACTGCTCCATTTTTGGATGAGGAATTCCGCAATGCCCTCTTTCAGATGGACCCACATAAAGCGCCGGACCCAGATGGCTTGAACCCCGCTTTCTTCCAAAAATTCTGGAGCACTCTGGGTGGTGACATATGTCAGGCTTGTCGTGATTGGCTTCAACAAGGTACCCTTCCACCATCTTTGGCTACTACTCTTATTGTCTTAATCCTAAAATATGATAATCCTCTACATGCTACCGAATTTAGACCAATTGCGTTATGCAATGTGATCTATAAGATATTGTCAAAAGCATTAGCCACTCGACTGAAGCAAATTTTTTCCAAGATTATCTCTTTGAACCAATCTGCTTTTGTTCCTGAAAGATTAATTATAGATAATTTTATTGTGGCCTCTGAGACTTTACATGGTTTGAAGCAACGATCAAGGGGTAATTCGGGTTCTTGTGCACTAAAGATTGATATAGCCAAAGCCTATGACAGAGTCAGCTGGGAATATTTGCTTGCTATGTTGACAGCTCTGGGGTTTTCTAATGTTTGGATTCAATGGATGAGAATGTGTATCGCTAACATTAGCTATCTGATTTCAGTTAATGGAACAGAGGTAGGCCCTATTGTCCCGAGTCAGGGGCTACGGCAAGGGGATCCTATCTCCCCCAGTTTGTTTCTGATTGTAGCCGAGGGACTTTCCCTTTTGCTGCAAGATGGTGAAAGGCGTGGGGTGATTCATGGTTTTCGAGCAAAGTTAGGTTGTCCTCGGATCTCACATCTATTCTTTGTCGATGACTCGCTCCTCTTCTTTAATGGTGCGGTTGCGGTCTCTGAAGCTACCCACGTTAAGCGCATTTTGGGCGTTTATGAAGAAGCTTCTGGTCAGTCCATCAATTATGGTAAGTCTGGCATTCTTTTTAGCCCATGTATTGCCCTAGATGTTAAGCAAGACATTTCCGATTTACTTGGAGTGCACTTGCCTTTGGGTCAAAGTCATTATTTGGGCTTACCTTCTCTAATTGGCTGCAGCAAGCGACAGATTTTCTCATTTCTCAAGGACAGGATCTGGAAGCGTATCAACAATTGGAACAACCGTTTTCTGTTATGGGCGGGTAGGGAGATCTTAATCAAGGCTGTCATCCAGGCTATCCCTACTTATTGCATGAATGTCTTTCTTATCCCTGCTGCCACTTGTTCTGAGCTCTAAGTTCTGATGAATAAATTTTGGTGGGGGGGATGTCGGGAAGGTAGTAAGGGTATCAATTGGCTGTCATGAGATCGTATGTGTTGTGAGAAGTCGATGGGAGGTATGAGTTTTCGAGACCTTCGGTGTTTTAACACTGCTCTTTTGGGGAAATAAGGGTGGAGACTTACTGTTGACACTAGCACTCTTTCGTATCAGGTTCTCAAAGCTAAATATTTCCCTCGGGGGGACTTTTTGACAGCTCAGTTGGGTACCAACTATAGCTTAGTTTGGAAAAGTGTATTGTTTGCTCAAAAAGTGCTGTTAAGGGGGAGGTGGATGGTCAGGGATGGAGAACATATCTTTGTTAATAGGGATCCTTAGATCCCAAAGGCTGGTGGCTTCCATCCAGACGACGGTCCTATGGCCATTCATGATGTTATGAGGGTATGTGACTTATTTATCCACGGGGAGAGGCGGTGTGACCCTGTGAAGTTGCAGTCATATTTCAGTATTGATGACATGCATGCTATCCTCAGTATCCCCTTGAGCATTAGCCCCACACCGGATAAGATCATTTGGATTTGTGACAGAAGAGGGATTTACTCGGTTAAAACTGCTTATTATGAGGTGCTTGCGAATTCCGTAGACCGTAGGCAACGGTTGCAAGGCATTGTATGGAAGCAAATCTGGTCCCTTAATGTACCTCCCAAAGTACGCGACTTCTTATGGCGGTGTTGTCGTGGCGTGTTACCAACTAAAGATAATTTGCAACACCGAGGAGTGGATGTTGACTTTCATTGCTTGTTTTGCCATGAACATGAATCCATGAAGCATGTGTTCCTTGAATGTCCTATGGCTAAGGAGTTATGGAGGTTAGCAGGCTTGGTTCTAACATCCTCTTTGACAGCTTTTCATGATTTTCTGCCTATATCCTTGAGACAGCAGGCCGGGATCATGCTGCTAGAATCGGTATTCAGGCATAGAAGCTATGGTTGGCACGGAATGAAAAACTATGGCATAATAAACGAGTTATGACACACCATATTCATACTCAAGCAAATTCTTACTATTCGGACTTCAAGGAGCTGATGCCCGTCGGCAATCCCCTGCATGTTGCTACCAATCTACCGTTGTGTTTTCAGACGGTAGTAGTAATAACGTCGTCCTCTAGATGGTTGGCTTTTATTGATGGCTCGATATTTGCAGATGCTGGCCTTCTTGGTTTTGGCATTCTATTTGAAAACGGAGAAGGCTCCTTTTCATTGGTACTTTCTGGCTACAAGGAAGGCAACGGCGGAGGCGCTTGCTCTTTGGCAATGCTTGTTATTTGGTCGTGATGGCATGCTACAAGCAGGTTCTATTTTTATAGATAGTTAGCTCCTTATCCATGCTTTGAACTCCAGGTCTTTGGATTTTTCCTATTTTGGTCTTATCATTTCGGACTGTAAGGATATTTTATACACTAGGGACAATATCTCTGTTTCTTGGATTAGGCGTTTGGGGAATAGGGGAGCTCACTCTCTTGCTCAGGTGTCTGTTTTCTATAGTCACTTTCAGGTGTGGGTTGATATGCTTGACTGTATCATGGATCATTATTCTTCGAGATAATAGATGTTCTCTCTTTAAAAAAGAAAAACGCGAGTACTAAGTTACCTAAATTAATGCATACAAAACTTGTCTCTTGTCTAATGTCATGTACAATCATACACCATTTTGCAATAAAGAAAAAATTAACATAATATGTGAATAATACTAATTTCTTCTTAGACATTCAAACGAGCGAAAATGATTACTGCTATAAGGATTAAAAAGGTCTATCTTTATGTTTATTTGTACAAGATTCAATTTTTAAGGAAAACTGTGTACTTTCCAAAATAAATTATCATAACATCTTTATGCTAATTATATTAATGCTATTATAAAAAATTAAAAGAATTAAAGGATATGTCGCTTTCTAGTGAGATTCAAATCATCATAGATGTTTCGTATTATGCTCAAGATCGGTGTTTTGAATTTTATACTTTTACTGGTTGATATCGATTATATTAGCCAAAAAATAATATCAATTTTCTATACTATATCGAATTTGAATACTAAAAAATATTTAGTCCGAATGTCAAAAAAAAATATTTAGTCGGTATCGCACAAATACTAAAAATATCAACATACTAAAAAATATCATATCAAACTTTTAAACTAAGAAAAAACAAAGGACTAAAGTTAGAAACATATTTTTATGGTTAAATGTTTTAAAAAATGAGAGATATTTTTTAAATATTTATTATGTATAAAAATTATTTTATGTTAATTTTAAATAGAAATATTGAGATAAAATTTTTAATAATTTCAAGTTTTAATTATAATATAGAACTAAATTTTAATAGGAAACTAAATTTTCATATAATTAACATTTTCATCCTTCAGATATTTTTAATATTTTTAATTTTCATAATGATTTTCTATTTTCTAATATAAGAATGTAAGTTTAATTTATTTTAATAACATATAAAATTATTGTAGTTTTATTTTAATTTTATAATATAATTTTATTATTAAATAAATAAAAATTATTTGATTATTAATTAGACAAAATATAGAGTTAATATAATAAATTTTATAACTTAAAAGATTAAACTTTATTTTACATAATATTTAGTATTTATCGATTAGTATTGTATTTTATATCACTCTCAAAATCAATACAAATTTTGATACAGTATTCCTAATATCAGTCAAAACTCCTCTAAGTGAAGGGTGAAGGGATTTTTTTTTTTTTGTGAATGGAAATGATGCATTTAAGCTATATTAGTAGTGTCAAAAAGTAAAGCATCATACAAAAAAGATGGTGGGCATACCCCCATTCTAAATCAGGCATAAAATCAGCAGCACGGGCAATACTATGAGCCGCTTGGTTCGCTGATTTGCGAACAAACTGAATAGCCATTGTTGGCAACAAAGACAAAAGGTGTTTGCAATCTTGGACAATAGCACCAAAATAAGAGAAGTCAATAGTATCAGACTGTAAAAGCATTGATTAAAAGTAAAGAATCAGACTCCATAATATCACACCTCGCCTGAGTGCGTTTCAGCCAACTAAGAGCTTCCCGGAAAGTCAGTACTTCGCCTAAAGCAGGATCTCCCATACCTGGAATGGTCATCATCTTCCCCATCAAACATCTTCCATTTGAATCCCGCAAAATCATACCCATACCAAATAGTTGCTGCCCAGTTACCGTAGAGACATCAACATTACATTTATAACACCCCGCTGGCGGAGGGCTCCAGATAGTAATAGGATTGGTTGAAGTTGTAATTGTAGTAAGAACACGAGCCGCCTGCCATTCCCGTAGGTGTTGTCTACTGCGCTGCAGGATATGTCGTGGAGATGAAGAAGATTTGTTCCAAACCACCTGGTTTCTATTCAACCATAACCCATAAACCACCATCACGCTTCATTCCGAATGTCCGCTGGAAGCGTTTTCACCCAACCAAACTAGTTCGTTAAAGTGTGCATTCGTCGCCACCCAACCAACAATAAGACCCAAGTCTGCTGAGCCACACAACAAGTTAAAAAAATATGGTGTTCCGTTTCAGGATGAGTACCACAAACCGGACAAACACTGGGAACAACCAAAGATTTACGTTGCAAATTTACCATACATGGTAGAAGAGCCAAAGTTGTTCTCCAACACATATGCTTAACTTTCTCAGGGATGTTGGCTTTCCAAATGAAACTCCAAATATCCTCATTAATATTGGGGGGTAAAGGTGGTACCTGAAAACATTGTCTGTATCCACTCTTAACAGTATAATGTCCTCTTCTATCATGTTTCCAAGCCCAAACATCACTTTGCTTTTGTTGAGGCAAAGGTATTTGATTTATCAACATGATGTCCCTTTGTTGGAAGAAATGGTTTAGCTGTATACCATCCCACCTGTGAAGACTTGGTATAATAAAAGAAGAAACTTTGCATTGATCCAAACCTGAAGCCATAGGAGACACCACATACGGGTGAGCAAGATCAGGCAACCATGGATGATGCCACACCAAAGTATCTTCCCCATCTCCAATACGCCTATAGCAGCCTCCCGTCAACCCATCTCGAGCTTCTAAGATGCTGCGCCAAATGTATGAAGGGTTATTACCAAGTTTTGCTGCCCAAAATGAGGAGTCTTTGCCTGCTCGTGAGAGAACTTTTGATTTCCATCCTGCTAGACGTTTGGCCACTTTATCCACAATATACTGAAACACATGCTGCTTATCTCTTCCAATAATTGCTGGCATTCTCAAATAGGACGTATGTTGGACCACTTCCGTAATACCCAGGTTCTGGCAAATAAGTTGTCGTCCCGCACAATTGACATTGGGACTAAAAGAAACTGCCGACTTTGTTAAATTGATACGTTGTCCAAACGCGTCTTCATAGATTCGAAAGCACTGCTTCAAATTTGCAGCCTTAAGAACAGAGGCTCGCATAAAAAATAAACTATCGTCAGCAAATAATAAGTGTGAGACAGATAAACCTCCTTGGCCAATTTTTATGCCATGTAATAATCCCTGTGCCACGTATCCCGATAAGATAGCAGATAGTCCCTCGGCACAAATAATAAACAAGTACGGAGATAACGGATCACCTTGTCGCAACCCACGTGATGGAACAATCGGCCCCAACTCCTATCCATTGTGTGCAATATAATAAACTACCGAAGAAACCACCTTCATAATCTTTTGTATCCACTCAGAAGCAAAACCCAACTTTGTCATCATAGATTGCAGAAAACCCCATTCCATACGGTCATAAGCTTTCGTCATATATGTTTTTATGGCCATATACCCATTTCGTCCTTGAGTTTTCCGTTTCATAATATGAAAACATTCATAGGCAGTGATAATACTATCAGTGATTAACCTATTCAGAATGAATGCACTTTGTGTTTCAGAAATAATAGAGTCCAGTACGTGCTTCAATCTGTTTGCCAGCATTTTACAAACCACTCTATCTATAACATTCGTCAATGAAATTGGCCGCAAATCAGAAACCACTTCAGGATTTGTCTTCTTAGGTAACAGAATGATGTTTGTTCGATTTGTACCAGGTAAACTAGTATCATGATGAAGAAAATCAAAACAAGCTTTACAAACCTCATTCTTAACTATCGACCAATGTGTCTTAAAAAAACCTGGGTTAAAACCATCCGACCTTGGAGATTTATCAGAATGGATTGAGAATAAAGCCCCTTTCACATCCTCCTCCATATAAGGTGCAAGAAGTATGTCATTTTGCTCATCAGATACCTTCGGATGCACCCACCTCATAAGCAAATCAGCATTCCCCATACTAGAAGTAAATAAATTCTGATAAAAGTGAAGGATAATGTCTTTCATACCCGAATTCTAGGTCTTCCACACTCCCATATCGTCTTTCAGCCGATCAATTTTATTTTTTCGTTTTCTATGTGTTGCCATGACATGGAAAAACCTAGTGTTTGCATCACCATTCTTCAACCATATCTGTTTTGCACGTTGACTCCAATATAGTTCCTGTTGTGCCAACAAAGTCCCATATGTTTCCTCAACCTTCTTCAATTTGGCATTGTCAGCTGACGACGCATGTAGAGCACGCCTTGAGGTTGCATGTGAATTGTTGATGGAATGTTGCTGCCCATCTAGCAATAGACGTTGCGCAGACTTGTAACTGATCTTCCGTTGCTAAGTGAAGGGAGTTTATAAATACTCTTTATTTTTATTTTTGGTATAAAGCTAAAGAAAGAAAGAAAGGTCTGGCACCCTGCACTGCATGGATTGGGAAGGGTTGGATCAAAATAATTTTATCGTGTAAAGAGAAGGGACATGTTCCTGGGGTGGGCCAAGCGAGGGCGATTTCTGGCCTTTGTCGATACGCACCTATGTTGTGTGCTCCCTCCCAATCCATGTCCCACCCACAGCTCCATCTATTCTCACATCACATGCCGTTACTGTAGTTTAATCTTCCTTCTTAAGACTTATCACCTTTTAAAAACTAAGTACACTTTCAAGGTTATACTCAACAAACATATTCCATTATTATCTGAAGAAATCTTTTCATCAGTTGAATTAGTTCCTGTCTTTGGTAACGCAAACACATGCACTAGTGGCAGTACTAGCGGCCAAGCAAAAGCAAAAAGATGCGGACTCTAATCCTTCTTTTGGGACAACGGAAAGAGAACATTAATAACACCTGAATGAACACAAGGTACGGACAACAAACTAAAAACAAACACCTCAAAGAGTCGAGATACAGACAAACCTAGTACAGTATCCTTGGATCTTTCTTACATTCTCTTACTAACTACCTCTACCAAATCTCTGCCATTGTCTCTGTCTCTCTCTATCAAAAACACTACAGGAATATTCCTAACCTCTCAACCGTCAGAGTCTGTTGATTGAAAGCAAAGTCTTTTCTGATGAGACTAAGGCAACAAAGTGTGACTCTGAAGACAATAACAACGCCACAAAAGGGTATCGTAAAGTCCCAGCAAGATCCATGCTTTCCTCTGCTTTCTGACTATACACTCTCCCATGACCATCATTGAGATTTCTCTCAGAAACCTCTATATGTGCTCATGTGAGAGTGAGACAGTTGCATTTTCAGTCGCAATGTGGCTTCAATTGGTGCACTGACAAGGTTGCCTTGGTGAATGGTGACTGCTTGAGTGTAGGAGCTAATGGCTTTGTTTAGAAAGTTCTTCTGTCGGAAGCCTCCTGATGGGCTCCTAGAGATCTCTGAAAGAGTTTATGGTATGCTTTGAGGGAACATTGTTGCTTAACTTAGTATGCTTTCTGCTTATCTATTCGTTTAGGGTGTGTGTTTGTGCTTTGAATGCATCCGTCAGAATATGCCTTTCTTTCTTTGCTGTTTTTGCCTCTTTAACTTCACTAGCTTATTTCAATGCCAGTAATGGGTGCGTGGAGTACCAGGAAGTACTTTATTTCGCGCACAAAATGTTTGTCAAAGAAAGCCATTGAAAATATGAAATAAATAAATACATAAATCTTCTTTTCAAAAAAAATAAAAATAAATACATAAATCTCGGTAAAAGAAATCTCAAGAATGATTAGTTCAGAAGACACAGAATAATAACCCCAGCCGAAGTGTTAGGAGTTAGGACATTCGGAGTGCCTTACAGGAGCAGAACATTGGTAAAGATGGACTTCTTTTCTTTTTCATTTTCATGTTTCTTCTTTTCGTCGAGATACTTTTAGGCGCAAAACAGGAGTCTGCTGTGACTGGTGGTGCCAAAAATTGTCAACCATACTAATGATATTTAACCCGTGGGACTGTACTGCCTAAACCATCACACTTGCAAACTCGAGCAACAGCACGTGTCCTTGCATTACATTAACTAGGTAGTTTCTGCATATTATTGGTTTGAGGCTCATGTATACAGAAACTGGATATCTTTGCTAAGTAGTCAAGATCATACTTTTCTAGTGTGATAAACCATGTTGTTTTGTTTAGAGAACTTTGATTTTATTCTACCTTCCAGTGAACAATAATATCTATTTCTTCCATATTTTGTCTGGTCAGAATTTTCTGTGTGACTCACTTTTAGGAATAATGTTGATGCTTTGCTGCAGTCTTTACTTGCTGCATTACTATGGACATTTTGGGAGATGATAAATACAAAGGTCAAATAGCAGATACAATAGTTCAGCTTCGAAACAACTACCCTGAAGCTTCATTCATGGTGTTTAATTTCCGTGATGAAGAGAATCCAAGCCAGGTAGCCAGCATATTGTCCAACTATGATATAATTGTAATGGACTATCCTCGTCAGTATGAACGTTGTCCATTGCTCACATTGGAGATAATCCATCACTTTCTGAGGTCGAGTGAGAGCTGGTTGTTGCTGGGGCAACAAAATGCTCTCTTGATGCATTGTGAACAAGGTGGGTGGCCACTTATGGCTTTCATGCTTAGTGCACTGTTGATATATAGTAACCAATCTGCTAGTGAACAGAAAACTCTGGACATGATCTACAAGCAAGCACCTCGAGATCTTTTGCAGATGACATCACCCCTTAATCCATTGCCTTCACAGTTGAGATATCTACAGTATATATCAAGAAAGAATTTGGACTTAAGATGGCCACCCCTTGATAGGGCACTTAGGTTGGACTGTGTTATTCTTAGAGTTATTCCTACTATGGATGGAAAGGGGCCTTGCTGTCCAATATTCAAGATATATGGACCAGACCCTTCTATAGCTGCTGATCGGACTCCCAAGGTCCTTTACGAAACACCAAAAAGGAGAAAACTTCTTCGTAATTACATGCAGGTATCAAGTTATTTGAATTTGTGCTATTGCTTAGTCAATTTAATGAACTTTCTAATGAAAGCATTTTTGTTGATAGTACATGACTGAGATATTCGTCCTCAGATCTGAGTAGGCCCCATAAGTAATGGAGGTTGTAAAGTTTCCAATTAGAATGCTGCCAACAGATTGTTTCACTGTTGTTGATGCTATTTCTGACCTGTAAGTTTAAGGATTACATGGAAAGAGTCTTCCACTGGTGTCAAATTTGAGGGAATTCAATAGGCATAAGATCCGAGTTGTTTACATATCATGAGAGTTGAAACCTGTTGCATTATATAAATTTGATCCCTATTAATTTGCTGCAACCATAGGCAAGCTTGGCATGTATGGATCACAATGATGTTGAATCACTCTGTCCAAATGTTAAAGGCTTCTAAATTGAGGCAAAAAAGAAAAAATATATTCTATATGTTGACTATGCCTGTTACCTGTGATTACGGTTTGGATAGTAGGCAATATTATCGAGGCATAAGCTCAGGAGACATTGGTGAATCCTTTTGTAAGGTACAAGAGTATCATCTTTTCATATGTTCTTAGTGCAATTGTAGGCGTCTTAGCTGCAAGCATAAACTATTTTTAGATAATAATATAACTTAATTTGAAATTTTGCTTCTTGAAATCATGCTCCTGAATCTTATTTGGTAGTCAAGGAACTACATTTATGCCCATTGTCAAAAATTGTAAATTTGTGTTCAACTTAGTCTCTTCATATCTTCTGCAGGAAAATGAGGAACTAGTTAAAATAGACCTTGGTGTTCATGTTCAAGGTGACGTGGTTTTGGAGTGTATCAGTTTATATGGTGATCAGGAAACAGAACCAATGATGTTTCGGGCCATGTTTAATACAGCTTTTATAAGATCAAATATCTTGATACTTACTTGCAATGAAATTGACACTTTATGGAAGTTTAAGGATCAATTTCCCAAAGAATTCAGAGCAGAGGTACCAATTTATCTTTGCAATACTAGAATCTTTATAGTTGAATGACAATTTCATGGTAATTCATTCTTGTGTATGGATGAAGATTCTCTTTTCAGAGGTGGATTCTGCTACTTCCATTGCGTCATTCAACATGCTTTCTTTAGAGAAGCAATATTGCCTTACTGTGGGAGAATTTACTAAAGTTCAAAGCGGTACAGAGTCGTTAGATACAACTGCAAAAAATGATGCAGCACCTACCATGCTTCAATTTATCACTGCACCTCAAGAACACTTGGATGATGATTCACATCATAAAGTAGATATTAGCAGTGTGCTGGTGGACTCAACTCTTGAGAAAGTTCAAACTGAACCAAATCCAAAGGATGTGAGCGTTGTGTTCGGTTCCACATCCATTACCCTGGATGAACAATGCATGTCCTATTCTAAGGCATTGTTAGATAACAATTCAAGTAGAGAGAAGGTCGAATGCCTGGAACAAAAGGTTCTTCCTCCTTCAATGACCTTTAAACCATTTTCAGAAATGAACGTAAATAGGGAGAAAGTTATGACACCAAATTCTCCCCTATCTATGCCCACAAGTATGTCTTCTGATGAAAAACTGACGAGAGAAAAGGTTGAACCTCATGAAGCAATGGTTGTTCGTCAAACCATCAATTTACCGTCACTTGATGCCAGTTCTACTCAATGGAAGGCCCGCCTGCAGGATTCTCAGATTGGTCTCCAACGACCTTTTGCATCTAAGATCATATCTCAGAGAGCCCCTCCAACTTCATTATCATCTCCAGTTTCACATTGCAGTTCCTTGCAAGGATCACTGCTGCCTACATCAAGGTACCATAAAACAGCAGGAGCGATTGGTATTACTGCTCTTTTGCATGATCATGCTTCATATAGTGCCGATGAAGCTTTGAGTCCAGTGACATTATCTCTACCTTCATCAACAATCCCGTTTCCTGTCACTAATGCACCAAAAGCAGTGAAACTCAGTCACGTATCTAGTCTGATGCGACAAACATTACCTCCTTCACCTCCTGCCCCAGTGAAATCATCTGTTGTGGCTCTCACAACTGCAGGAACAGTGCATTCACATCCTCTTCCTCTTCATCAGGCACCTTCAGAAGCTGCAGATCCCTCATCCAAGCACTATCCTGTGCTATTGGCAGATAGAGTCCAATCCGTGCAAGTTCCCACTCCCCCTCCTCCTTCAATTCCCTCTCTTTTGGAACCATCTGATTCTACTTACAAGTGTCCGTCTTCAATCCCCCCTCCTCCGCCCCCTCCTTTACCCATTTCTTTCTCTAGGGCATCATTATCAGTCAACACATCATCCTCATCTCCTCTTACGTCCCCTCCACCCCTTCCACCTCAGTTTTTTCCAAGAACATCTCCATCTTTGTCTGTTAGTAAACTATGTACAACTACCCCTTCTCCTCCAGTTGACTTATCAGCTACCATATCTGATCCTCCACAGCTGCCTGCTTCAAACTATGTAGTAACATCTGCACCTCACATAGCATCACCTCCTCCTCCCCAAATGACTGGGTCTGTCCTGAGTACTGCAACTTCATTGCCACAACTACCTCAATCTTCTTGTTCTTCTCAAAAGGATTCTTCATCTAGTGCCTCTGCTCTGTGTTCCAAAATTCCTCCGGTGCCACCACCTCCTTTTCCTTTTGCCAAGGGGTTACCAAAAGCTGGTGATGCAAGGCCGTTTTCTCATTTTGGAGTTGGTAGTCACAACGTGCCTGCAGTTCCTGTTCTACCTTCTAGTGCGTCATTTGGTGCTAAGGGAAGGGGCGTACGTTCAAGTTTAAGAAATCAGGTGCAACAAAGAAAGGCCAACTTGAAGCCGTATCATTGGCTAAAAATAACTAGGGCCCTGCAAGGAAGTCTATGGGCTGAGGCACAGAAATCTGATGAAGCTTCTGGGTATGCATGCCTGTTGTCTCTCTGTTGTTGAATTTATCAGCATATATTTGTTCTGAATTTAGTATTAATCCATTCGATTTGACAGGACTCCTGAATTCGACATTTCAGAACTTGAGAGTCTTTTCTCAGCGTCTAATACAAATTCTGATAATAGGAACACTAATGGCAAGCCGAAGCGGTGCATGCCAGGACCTAAATCTGATAAAGTCCAGCTGGTAATAGTGTGTCTTTAATTAAGTGCCATTGATTGCTGATTCTATTATTGCAAAAACTCTGATTTTTTCTTTTTAATCGGTTAGGTTAGAATTTCCTTAGGCTTGCCTCGTCCCTATTAATCCCGCTACAGTTATATCTTTTATCAGCCTAAGATTTAGCCATGCTGGATTTTGCTCATTGTATGTCGTACCAATACATGGTTTATCATAATGTGATTTGATCATCTTCTTCCTTTTTCTTAGTGATGCTAGTCAACACTTTATTTATTACCATCCAATGATCACTTTAAGTATTACCATCCGATGATCCTATGAATAAGCATCATAAGTTTTCCAATAATCGTAAGAGTGGCACCTTTCGCAGGACATGCTTGCTTGCATTATTTTCCTTCTCATTTTTCACTTTTGATTCCTGTTTTGAGTTTTATTGTCTCCTTTGAATGCAACGAAACAAATCAGACTTGAGCATCAATCAATTGCTTTTCAATGTCTTCTGAAACTGAAGAGATAAGGACTACGTGCAAATTAAACATGCAATTATGCTTAACTTTACATGGATAAAGAAGTTGATAGGTTGATGGAATTCTTTTACTTTGTACAGTTATATCTTGTCTTTTTCTCACATTCCTAAGTTTGTCATCCTGTAGCCAAAACAATGACTGATTATCAGCGTATGGCTATCTCACAAGTTACTGGTACTGCAGATTGATCTTAGACGGGCATATAACTGTGAGATCATGCTTTCAAAGGTTAAAATTCCTCTGTCTGACCTGATGGTAAGCTGAATCCCATGCAGTTATCTTACATAACTACTGGTCTGTTATGGAATTTGGATAAAGTTCTTGTTTTAACCATATTCTATGAGACTATCAACATGGGTATAAATATTATAGTAATGCTTATAAGTTCAATTTTTTTGATTTGGTTTTGTGGTTAAATTATGAAGTACCTAATGTTTAAGGACTCCAATATAAGAAACCAAACATGAGTGGATGCAAAGCATGATAGTTAATGAACTAACTGTCGGTGGCAATTGATGTTAATAGTTTATACATATCTTTTAAAGTTTGTCATTAGTCCACCTAATGGTTTCAATCCTATTTACTTCCTGGAAAATTTTGTTATGCTTTAGATGTCATGTTATATGTGATCCACTCGATGAACATATCTAATTTTCTTCAATTTTACAACCTTTCCCGTGACTTCAATTCATTACACCAATTCTAACGTCTAACGGAGAGGTCACCATAGTGAGTATGCTATTTAGTCAGTGCTGACTTAGTATTTATTGAATTTTCTTTACTGTTTTCCATCGTATTCGTACGCTCTGTCCAAGTAAGAAGAAACAATCATTTGAGAAGCAAGTTTCCCCTTCTCCACTTTAGTTGTGTATTGAGTAGTTTAATGTGGTAACCATTTATTCTTGTTTTAACCCATTCAGAAGTTTTTGGGCGATAGTCTTACATTTTACTTGCTCTCAAACTTTGACAGAGTTTTGTCCTTGCCTTGGACGATTCAGCATTGGATGGTGATCAGGTTGATAACCTTATTAAGTTCTGTCCAACAAAGGAAGAGATGGAATTGCTCAAGGTATTCAAATATATATTCTGCGCTTGCCGCATTCCCTATATGACGATAGCTTTACTCTGTCACCAGCAATTATTAATATCCCAAGAAGACAACATTTTCATTCTCAAGAAAAAGTAAAGTTTCTATAAAAATGTGTATAGGAAGGCTACCTTTTGTGTAAATAATTGTATGATGAAAATGTCTCTCTCCTTTCCGTGTGCTTACAAATACTACAATTTCAGGGTTATAGTGGCGATAAAGAAAACTTGGGAAAATGTGAACAGGTTAGTGAATAATTTTTGTCAATGTTCTTTCCTTTGTGTTTTCAACTTGCTTCTCTAGCTTTAATTTTATCAAGCAGAATTGTAAGGAATCGGATTATTCATTTGTCTTGACCTTAATTGAGCAATGTGTCCTTGATAAATCAATTGAGAAATGTAAAAGATGGTTCTCAAGAGTATTTGTCATACAACTAGTGGAAGCATCAAGTCCATCCATACATGAGTTCATAGTAGGATGATCAATTGAATATTCATATATTTTATCATTTCTCTAATACATCCTGATCAAGAAGCCGATACAAAATCACAGTTCTTCTTGGAGTGCATGAAAGTGCCACGTGTGGAATCGAAGCTGAGAATTCTTTCCTTTAAGCTACAGTTCCATCCTCAGGTTAGTGGACAGACAACTGAGTCTAACAAGTTTTTATGATGCTTTCAGAATTTATTATTGATCTGGGATTTTTCCTGGACTCATTTAGGTTTCTGACCTCAGAAACAAGTTGAATGTCATAAACTCAGCTTCCGAAGAGGCAAGTCAAATCTTGTTTAAATTTCTATTGATTAATCCAGAAAAGGTATATTTTTGTTCTTTCCTCTCATGGGACGTGATAAAGATTATTTGATCAGATCAGGAGCTCAGTGAGGTTGAAAAGGATCATGCAAAGCATTCTCTCCTTGGGTAATGCTTTGAACCATGGAACTGCAAGGGGTGAGTGGTAATAGTCATGTGTCTCTATTATTACCTCATTTGCAAGTGTCATAGTTCCATCTTAGCTGATTCCAACGGTGTTTCAATTGTATTGCTTTCCCTTCAGGTTCTGCTATTGGTTTTCGGTTAGATAGCCTTCTCAAACTTACTGATACACGAGCCTGTGACAGCAAGATGACCCTTATGCATTATCTCTGTAAGGTAAAACTATATGTATGTCTGATGTTTACTCATTGTTTAAGTTAGTTTGGTAGCCAGTTGACTGAACTTATTCCCTGTCGCTAGAATTCATTGGTCTCTAATTTCTCTTTTTAACTATTCACTTCGTATCACACTTGAGTTCATGATTTAGTTATATTGTTATCAGCATCTGCTAAGCTAACTCCTCTCAGATTCATCTTTATTATTTGTGCTCAACTACGCTCCAAGACTATAAATACCATCCTAACTCAAAACTATATACGTAGTGATTTTCTGCACCAATGTTTCTTCCAACTATATTTCTTACAAAGCTTACCAGAGCATAACAAATTAGTGGTAGGGAGAGAGAAGAAAGTACTGGTCCCTAACATTTTAGGATGCCTAAGCTGGATCAAGTCATTGGTGCAAGATAGTTTATTTAGTCTGTAATGAGGATAGCTTGTCCTTCTCTTCGTGATTGTTTCTTCTTGGACACATCTTATTTTATCCACAAGAGAAAACAAAAAGAAAAAGAGATCCACAAGCATATGTGCTTAGGTATTAATAGGATTTTAGAGACCAAAATCTATAATTTGGTTCGTATGCTTAACTCAGTATTCTGATTTGGTCCCATCATTGAAAGTTTCTCTTTTTGTCCCTTAAACTGAAAAGTAACTCAGAGTTGGTTCCTAAATTAGTAATATTAAGATTACTAAATAAGAACCAGTTTTTAAATTGAGGGACCAAAACAGAAACTTTGGAACTATGGGGATGAAAATATTTTTAAAAAGGTCCTTATATACGGGCCAAATTATGACTTCAGTTTATTCTAAATATTGTAGACATTTACAAGTGATATCTGTAGCAAAATACTTGTGGTTACAGGTACTTGCTGACAAGTTCCCAGAATTGTTGGATTTTCCGAAGGACCTTGTGAATTTGGAGGCTGCAACAAAAGTACTTTTCTTTTCCTCTCTGCTTATTATCTGAAGCTTCAATTAATATAGAATTATCCTGAACTATGCGGTCTCTTTTGCAGATACAACTGAAAAATTTGGCAGAAGAAATGCAAGCCGTAA
The DNA here is from genome assembly GCA_027563845.1 of Erythroxylum subrotundum. NCBI lineage: Eukaryota > Viridiplantae > Streptophyta > Magnoliopsida > Malpighiales > Erythroxylaceae > Erythroxylum > Erythroxylum subrotundum. The sequence goes on from JAOQMQ010000008.1 coordinate 14,218,346, forward strand.
ATAAAGGAATCGAGAAACTTATGCAGGAATTGACAGCCTCAGAGACTGATGGTCCTTTGTCTGCAACATTTTACAAAGTAAGAATTACTTATCCACTGCTACTATTCATATTTGTCAATGAAGTTTATCAGAAATGTTTCCTAGGAAGTGCACTACTTTTGGAGCATGCTCTGATTTAGGCTATTTCTGACTTTAATCATTTAATTATTCTACTTGGATATGTGTTTCAGTTGATTCTAAACCACTGAAGCACTAAACTATTGTTTGAAGGCATGCTTTTGAAAATGGTCGTCAGGGGTCTTAAGTTTCTTGTGTTAAATCTTTACAATTGTTTTACATTTAATGGCCCATCTCTAAATTTTGTTTGCGTCGTTTAATGCTTAAGATACCATGAAGGAAAATGGTATATTTCTTTATTGTTTTATTTGGGCCAAAACTGATTTTGTTAAAATTAGATAATGTTCACATGCACAAGAGGTTCTTATTGACACTGGTATTATACTCATTTGATGAAATTGTTCAGACCCTAAAGTTGTTTCTGAGTTGTGCTGAAACTGAAGCAGCATCTTTGGCCTCACTTTATTCTACTGTGGTAAGTACTGGTTTCTGTTTTCAATAGCTTTAAAGTTTAAAATGTGCTTAAAAATGGACTGGATGGTTTCAGGGTAGAAATGCAGATGCATTAACTCTTTATTTTGGAGAAGATCCAGCACGTTGTCCATTTGAACAAGGTGAGATTCAATGTCCATTTAAGACTTAAGGTCACCATCACTCTGATGCAAACCTGTGCATGTGGCAATTATTGTCTCAAACTCTTTTCTTCATTATCAGTTGTCTCTACTCTACTCAACTTTGTGAGGATGTTTATCCAAGCACACAAGGAAAACTGCAAGCAGCAAGAGTTTGAAAAGAAAAAAGCGGAGAAGGATGCAGGACAAAATGAAAAACTAAAAAAGATTGCTTCCAAAAAGGAGTCTCATAAAGTCATTGGCGGTAAGACCAAATAAAGGCTTCAAGTCTTGTGAAGTGTGATCGGTGAAGGAGCTGGCCTGATACAGATAAATGTTTTAGTAGTTGAGTGTTGAAGGTGCCGAAACAAATGAAGAGGATGCATTAAGAATAAGAAGTCAGAAGAAAAATTAACATATGACTTACTGTCAGAGGAAGCAAAACAAGACACCTTGACCATGATTTTGTAGTAGAATTGTAGTATCTCGTACAGTTTCTCTGTTTTCATACAATTTTTAGATGTATTATTATTATATCATAAGCTGTAGTTCTGTTAATTATGCAAATTTCAACATCACTTGTACAGGATTGCCAATGAAATTTTATTTTATTATAGTTATAACTATTTTTGGATTATTGCAAACGGAAAGTATAATAACTAACAATGATATAGAAAAATACTTATATGCTATGAACCTACAAGGCCAAATTGATAGTATCACTTGTATTTTAAAATAAAGAAAAAAAATCAATGAGATAAAATAGTTACAGATAATCAAAGACATTTGTTAAACTTAAAATTTGACGATTCTCAATGTTTATAGAAAAAAGTTGACAGTTGGAAAGTAGTTCCGCGTGGCAAGGAAAAAGCCGTTTACTTACATAAAAAGTGTTGGTTAAATTGAATAGATATTAGTTTGACATCTACATTCCGTTTTCTTTTTCTTTTTAATTTGTGGTGGATGTGATATTCAGAAAGTCGAAGTATAACCCTTTACTAAGGTAAATCAATGGACTAAAAGCAACTTGATTCAAGGTCTCAACTACTGATGAAATCGAATCCACCATCTCCGTATGACTCTAAGCAAATCATGCCAACTAAATACTCTACAAGAAAATTCAATCAAAATCTTCAACCAACAAGACTTGAAAATATACTATCAAGCCAAAAAGATAATAGTGATCAATTGATTAGTTTAAGTTTAATAACATATTTATTTAAAAATGATCGGGGAGAAAAAATGTGTATTGAAAATAAAATTATAATGAGAACATAATTATAAGATTTATATTGTATTTATGTATTATTCATAAATTATTTATAGTCAATTTTCTATTGAGATTGGAGATTAATAGCGTGTAAAAAAGACCAACGCTCATTAACTTTCTTTCTTTATTATAAAAGAAGTAGTCGAGCTTATGAACTAAAGCATAGAGATATTATAAAAACATATAGATGCTTATTAAAGAATAAGTTTATTGAATTTACTTCAAATCAGAATTCTATTTAGAATATTACTTATATATCTATAAAAATCTCAATGTAATAAATATATAAGTAATCGTTTGAGTTAAGATCTCCAATTATTTCATAGTTGTTGGATATAATATGGACTATATGAAGATAGTTGAATGATCAATACATGATTCATTACCTTAGAGTGATTAAGAAGAATGTTCTGTTATTTTAAAATAGTATTGATTTGAAAAGTCCTTAGCCAACCTAAAATGACTATTTGAAAATAGCTTTCATATATCATTACTTACTAATGGTAAAGAACTAACATGATTTGGCTCAAATAAAGAAAAAATTAATTTCATATTGTTGAACCCCGACTCCGGAGTCCAACGGATTGAAACATAAACCTTGAACATAAACTCAACTTTAACCTCTCTTGGCCCGAATGCCATAACTCTTAACCTAGATGTCGGATT
>JAOQMQ010000008.1:14232806-14247490 GCA_027563845.1 Erythroxylum subrotundum
CGGTAAAGTGTCAAGACCCTGGATCTTTCACCATTCCTTGCATCATAGGAAAGGTAACTATAGGAAGAGCTTTGTTAAATCTAGGGGCTGCTATAAATGTGATGCCCAAATTCGTCTATCAAGCCTTAGGCGTGAAAAGTTTAAAACCAACATCTTTGGTCTTACAATTGGCTGATAGATCCTTTAGGCATCCAATGGGCATAATTAAGGACATCCTGGTTCAAGTAAAGGGGTTGGTATTTCTTGCTAATTTTTATGTGCTTGATATGTCTTCTGAAGTTGTACAGGATACCTCATTAATTCTCAGGCGACCTTTCTTGCGGACAGCGAGCACCATGATCAGCATGAAGGAAGGTAAGATCACTATGGAGGTAGGCAATCAACAGGTAAGCTTCAATATGTATGAAGCTATGCAACACCCCCATGAGGATTATTCACTTCTAGGAGTTAATATGCTTGATATGGTTGTTGAAGATGCATGTGTTGACTTTGAGCGAACCATGAATCCTCTTACTAATGATTCCTTTGGAGGAATCTTTGCTGCTGATATTTCAGGTGAACCGTTGAGTGTGGACGTGGGCAAAGAGCTGACAGGAAATCGAGCTATCTCGCCGGGGCATGGAGACAAGCCAGACGTCCATCAATAGATGAAAGACCCACCTTGAGCCCGAGGTTGTTTCTTTTCTTGCACTTACAATATATTTGTACATATTAACTGGAATTGGCATGACATTGTTACGCATGAATATGTTGATTAAGTGTTGGGGAGAAACTCACTCAGTAGGATTAGTTTTAGTTAGGTAGGATTTAAGTTTAGCCGTTTCAATAATTCACCTTTCTTCTTAAGCCCTGGACCTTAGCGAATGCATGACACATACTATGTGGTCGAAGAAATTGGTATAGATGAGCTTAAATGTTGTTTGGTCAGGAAAAGATTTCATATGAGCTTAGGATCTTTGTTTTCTTTTCTGAAAGTTTCGTCGCGGCCTGGCATAGCTCACCGCGACATGTCTCATTTATCAAGCCGCGACGGGCGTTAATTCCTCCGCCGCGACGTAGCGCTTCTAAGCAACTCGCCACGACGTGCATTAATTCCTTCGCCACGGCGCGCTACTCTTGTGCGTAAACCCTAGGTAGTGAAACTCCCTTTTCACCCTTATTTCACGGCGGTCCTTTCCTTTGACCAGTGTCCCTTTAGTAATTTCCCCCTAACCCTTTCCAAACCTCCAGGAACCCTTCCTTTTTGCCTCCATTTCGACACTTCTATTTCCTCTTGCGTCACGACCCCGCCCCAGTGCGTCATCTCTTCTCCTCATTTCCGGCCTCCTTTGTCTCCCATTGTTAGTCGTTCACCCCAGTTGTCCGTGCTTCTCTATTTTTTAAAACTCTATAAGCGTTCTTTTCGCCTTTTTTGCCTTTTTCTTTTTCCGTTTAGTAGGGTAGAGATGGCTTTCCACGGCGAACGAAACTCTGATTCGTCGCGGTGTGCCAAGGTATCGCCCTTCGCCGCGACGCATGGATTGTTTCATTGTGGCGTGTGAAGTTCTCACGTCTCACCGCGACGTGTGACTTGTTTCACCACGACACGTGGCACACAACTTGTCTCGCCACGGCGACGCTCTGTTAGGCTGGAGAGGTAATACACTCCCTTATCCAATGAATGAACTTGGGAGGACAACCTACAGCTTCTAACACATTCAGGAGGAACTCCTAATGGATTGAATCATAAGCTTTTTGTAAATCCACTTTAAAAGCACATCTCTTATGATTATTGGCTAGATGGTAATGTTTGAAAATCTCTTGGGTCAGCAAGATATTATCCCCTATTCTACAGTTTTAATGAATGCACTTTGATTGGGGCTTATAATGAAAGGGAGGATCTCTCTATGTCTATTAGCAAAGATTTTTGCTATTACCTTATAAATAAAGTTACAGCAAGAAATAGGTCTATAATCATCTACTATGGAAGGATTGGCTTTTTTGGGCACCAAAGTGATGAAAGTATAGTTAATTTCATTGAGAAGTCGCCCATGAAGAAAAAAGTCTCTAATACCCTAGTAATATCCTCCCCAATAATAGGCCATGTATGATTAAAGAACACCCCATTAAAACCATCTGGCCTAGGAGACTTATTTGGATTAAAAGACTTGAGAACATCCCTAATCTCTTGAATTAAGACTTCAGCAATTAGAATATTAGTAAGAGATTCGTTAATCAGATGAGGGAATAACTTATCCACATACTCTTTGGAGGGAGGGAGGTCCTTCCTGATCCTAATAGTCTTTTGAAAGCATCCTAGGAACTAGTTTTTGAATCTCATTGACATCCACAAGTCTAATACCATTCTCCCCTATAATCGAATGAATGTTATTTTTATTCCTATTTGCCATAATAGAATTATGAAAGAACTATAATTATAATCGAATGAATGTTATTTTTATTCCTATTCGGTATTTCAATCCCCCTCTCTGAGCCACTTGATACGATAAGACTGTTTGAGAAAGGACTCCTGGTCATCTAAGGCTCCTAACAAGTGATTGATGGCCTCAGTTTCCTGTGCAACCAGTTCTGAGCTATTGAGAAATTTTTGCTTTTGATCTTAAATAATGTTGAGAGCAATTTGACACTTCTCTACTCTAGTATTCACATCTCCTACTTGACCAGTATTCAGAGTTTTAAGGGTTGTCCTCACTAGTTTAATCTTAAAAACTACACAAAACATTAGGGTACCGTGGATCAGAGTATTCCACTTCTCTTCCACTATCTAAAGGAAAGTTGGTTGAGACACTAGGAAGTTGGTAAACCTAAAAGGGGAAGGTCTAGTCGGCCTAGCTACTGAGTCCATAATCAAAATTGGGGAATGATCAGAAATGTTAGGATTTTGTATTATCCCATATGAGCTAGGAAACCTAGAACTTTATGCAACATTTACAAGGGCTCTATCTAGCTTCCTAGCAATAAATAGGTGTCCACATTGTTTATTTGTCCAAGTGAAACTCGAACCACTAGAATTCAGCTCATACAATTCACAGTCATCTACACAATGCCTAAAGTCATGCATGCCATTAATAGTCAAAGGACTAATAGGTTCTGCCTCATGAGAGAATAAAACCACATTAAAGTCCCCCACTATAATCCAAGGATCATTTCCTACTGAGTTTTTAAGACTAGACAAAGCTGACCAGAGATTCTTCCTATGGTTAAAGTTGTTTGATCCATACACACAAGTGACAAAAAAAAACAAATGAGCTATTGATGGGAGTGATCTCTAAATGTATCAATTGATCAGTGAACATTTGAGGAACACACAAAAATATGTCTGGTCTCCAAGCTACCACTATCCGAGCATTGGAACTTTGCTCTAAGTTGCTAGAAAAACACCAACTAGGAAACATAGAAGAACACACTTTATTCAGGAAGTGCGGATACTTAATCCAAGTCTCAATCAAACACACTAAAGACACAGTCATTTTTTTCAACGCAACATTCACAGCTAATTGCTTTCTAGAATTATTCAAACCCCTAAGATTCCAAAAAACTAAATCCATTCTACCAACAACCACAATAGAACACTTACTTTAGTTTTCTCCTAGTTTTCCTATTTTTGCGGATTGTAACATCCCCCTCTGGCCCATCCATATTGCCTGGATTATGATTCTCCAACTCAGGAACCAATTTGGACTTAGAAGGGGAAAGAGTATTACCTACTTGTCTTAATGGTAGAAAGTCAGCACCCTCAAGGTGTCCAATTGATTCACCTTCCTTCTGTTGATCTTTACTTTGGTCCCTGGAACTACCCGAAGAGTTACTGCCCTTATTCCTCTCCATTTCCTTTTCATTCATTTGACTGTTAGGGGAAGTTCCCATGTCCTCACTTGATACACTTGGAAGCTCCAATTCTGGACCCTCCTTATGAATTTGTTGTTGGTCCTCAGAAACATCCCTCTTACCCTGCTGCTACTACATTTGAACACTTGTTGGTGCTAGCTCCTTTCCCTTCAGCAGTTCTTGCTGCAATCCAGTTTCAAAGACTCGTCCAGTAGGGGCCCATTCTTTCTTCTGTACCTGATTATTCGACCTCCATTCATATTCAACATCTATATCCTTGAATGTTAGCTTCCCGTCTTCAGTATAAATGGCTAATTAAAAGGATGAGGGCCAGCTCTTGCCCAATTCCAACTCCACACACATTCGGACGTATATTATTCGAGACATCTTAGCAGTTGGAGTGTCCATTAAAAGTGGTTTACCCACTGAACTAGCAATCCTTCCAAGTCCCTCCATATTCTAGTATTCCATTGGAATATTGTGGAATTTAACCCAAACTGGAGCAACTCTGACATGCTCATGTTCACCACCATTCAAGCTCCACTTTCGGAGGAAGAGAGGTTTACCTTGAATGTGCCATGGTCCTTTCTACAGAACCAAATTCATCTCATCCTCATAGTCGAATCGAAATAAAAAGTTATTTGCACTAGTAATCGACATTTCAGACAAACCAAAAGCTAACCAGAATTTGGCCAAAGCATATTGAACCACTGGAAATGCATGCCATTTCCCTAAGAAGAACCCAATTAGTGTATGGCAAAACTGAACTGCGCCTTGCTTAGCTAATTCCAATGGTGGGATGACCCTAATTTGTTCATCGTGAATCTTCGAAGGATAATAGGATAGTGTCTTTGGCAGCGAAGCTTCCGCCTCTACATCAGCCACAACTGATTTCCAGGATCTAGGTTTAGAAGGAGGGAGAGTTTTGATAGGTGGCAAATCCGAATGGGTTGCTAGTTTGGTGGGGGAAGGGTGAGGAAGATTTGGGTTGGCGTTTTGGTCTAGAGATTTAGGGATATAAACCGAAGGCAATGGTGGAAAATGCGATAGGGAGGTAGGTCTTAGAGAGGAAACAGAAAGTAAAGCTAGAGGAAGTTGTGGAGGAGAAGTTGAGGAAGAAGAAGCCATGAACGAAGGAGCTCAATCACCGATGATCTCAGAGGCTATGGAGGAACTCCACAATCGCTCGACGCTCATTCTCACATCGCTCACATCCCTCTTGTCTTTGCGTTTCTTTTTAGTGTTTAGTTTTGTTTTGTTTGTGGGATTACTATAAGTTTCAAAATAATTGTTATATTCAAAATTTTATTTGTGACAATAGTGAACATAGTAGTGACAAAATTGTTATACGATATAAATTTTTAATTTGTGATGAAAATTTATTAACACCATTAAAAAAAGTATTGGTGACTATATTTTTCTCACTAACTAATAATAATAATACATGTGAACATAATTTGTCACTAGTAAATGATAATATTAATGACAAAATATCATTCACAGTTAAGACTTACTTAGGTGACAATATTTCTTGATACAATGTTATATAATTTTAATGTGAAAAATGTTATCATAATATAATAGTGTTTGTGACTTTTTTGATGTACCACTATTAATGATTGTGATGTTTTTGATGTATCACTATTAATATTTTTTTTGACACTATCATCAGAAATGAGTAATGTTATTATGACCATACAATTTTGTCACTTATGCAAACAATTTCAGTGGCAAAAACACTGTCATAAAAACCATAAGTAATTGTGATAACTTTTTAAATATAGTCACTATTTCATTAGTAATGGATGTATCTATGACGACAAGTGATAACTTGAAAAAATCGTCACAAAAGTTAATAGTGACCAAAATTCATGCTTTTAGTGACAACTTTAGCTTCCAGTAAATGTCCATTTTCTTGTAGTGCTACTTAACAAGATGAATAGGAATGACAATGGCCTAGCTCAGGCCTGGCTGGAGCCTGACACGGTCTAGCTCGACCTAATTTTTTATTTTTCTAAACTAAAACTAGAAAACAACGTCATTTTTCTTATAGGTGTTAGGCCATAGGCCAAGCCAAGTGGGGCTTAGGTAGCTTGAGCTTGAGCCCAATCCAACTACCAATTTTTTGAAAAAATTAGGCTTGAAACTTAATCAACCTAATCTTGGCCCGTTGACCATGATTCGGGCCGCATTCGAGCCCAAATGCCAACCTAAAGATGAAAACCCATAAATATGGAATCTCGCGACCAACAAATGGCAGAGTCACATACATGCAGTCTCTAATGAAAATTAAGAACTTATAATTTTATTCAGCTATCTTTCTTTTCTATTATAGTTTTTTGGTTATTTGGTTATTTAGGTTATTAGTGAGTTTGTTAGAAGTTTTTTTCAGTTTTTGCCTGTGTCAACAGAACGGTTATTGAACTTGATGTTTTATAAAGCAGTTTGATGATTATTCTTTAACAAGAAGCTTATTTTTTACTCTCCAAATTCAATATGGCATCATAGTTGAAAGGAATTTTCTTTGTCTATGTTTTTACTATTTCTTCTTGTGTATTTCAAATTTTTTAATCTTTTCTGACTTTTCCTTTATTCATTAATGGAGAATCAATAACCTATACCAGAAAAAAGCTCCATCCAATCCGTAGTATCTCCATGTAAATGAAAATCCATCATTGTTCTTATTTTACCAGCTATGAATGGATCAAACTGTCACACTTAGTTTCGGTCCATAAAGATGGCCTTATTATCCAAGAAAAAATTTTAGTTTATCGATGGTATTATTCTAGTACCTAGTTAAAAATGATTCAATGTTTGAAGCATGGTAAAGATGTAATACAACGATGCTCTCATAGTTGATGCCTTCATTATCTCATTTTATTGCACAAGGTGTTATCTTGATGGATAATGCAATAAATGTATGGATGGATCATAGACATTGATTTACACAAGGAGGTTCTTTCAGGATCTTAAATCTACAACAAAAGATTCACAGCTTGAATTAAGGTGAAAGCTCTGTCACATAATAATTTTACATTACTAAAAATTTTATGGATGAACTTGTGAATCTGAGGCTTATTCCTAATTGCATATATGTACTTGCTTATGATTGTGGAGCCGTAAGAACTATTAGAAACTATATATAGTTAGATTATACCAGACAATTTCTTAAAGGTCTCAATGAAATCATTGCGACTGTCCCCCACCAAATTGTGTTAATGGATCCTTTACCACCTATCAATAAGCTCTTTTGCTTAGTTTTACAACATGAATGTCAACTTACTAATCCAGGATTGAATCAACCAATTATAGAACCAATGGATTGTCACTAATAGAGCCTTCAATCCTTATAATAATAAAGGTTTCAACAATAACAATGTTAGTTATAATGAAGCCCGTAATTATCAATTTGGAACAAAAAAACCTGTACGTATTTTTTGTAGATTTTAGGTTATACACAAAACAAGTTCCATAAAAAGCATGAATATCCTCCATATTTTACTTTTGTATTCAAGCAAAGGCAATTGCTCAACTATATAAAGGCAAATCAAGTTTAAAAGCTTTTGGAAGACAAAAGAGAATTCAACTAGTCAGATTGAAGAACTGAACTCTTTTAATAGTTCTTTTGAACAAGATATCAATCAATCATTAGCTTCAATCACTCCTAATGTTGCTTTTACTAAAGAGCAATATCAAAGGCTTTTAACTCTCATTCAGCCCTAATCATCAATAGTAACTGCTATATTTGGTGTTTTAACACTTAATTTTAACTCTCATGAGCCTGGTAAAGATTTTACTAAAAGATGTTCTTCTGTCATAGGTAACCCTATGATTTCTACTTAGATTATAGATTTAGGAGCCATGGATCATATTTATTAGTCATTAGCTTCATTCTTTTCTTATCATCTAGTGCATAATTATTTTATTAAGTTATTGAACAATTTAACTCTTCCAATTACACATATTGGCAATGTTACTTTTAGTTCTACTTTCTTACTCATCAACGTCTTGTTTGTTCCATAATTTACTTTCAATTTAATATTTGATATAAAACTTGCTTCCATTCTCAATTTTAGCTTACTTATGTTGTATGGTCACTGTTTTGTTCAGGATCTCCATACTTGGATTGTATTAGCTACTTCATTTATGGATTGTATCAGTTACTTCGAACAAATGACTACCTCTCCAACTATTCTTAAACCTTTGACATGTGGCATTATCGACTTGGACATCCTTCTCCGTCCAAAATTCATCAACTTAACAAATCAAATCAAGTTTTTTTATATCCTATAACTTAGTATGTGAGATTTTTCCTTTAGCTAAGCAACATAAGTTACCTTTCCCTTTAAGCAAAATTGTTGCTGGATTTTGTTTTCACAAAATCAATGTAGACATCTAAGGACCTATTATTAGCTTTATGCATGGTTATAATGTAGTAGGTTTACTATGGATTTTTTAATACAATTAAAGTATAAAGCTAGAGTTCTTTTACAAAAATTTTGTTCCTATATTTCTAATCAGTTTAATAAAAAAAGTCAAATTATTCATTTGACGATGGTGTAGAATTTGTTATACATTCCTTTTATCTCTCTAATGGTATAATTCAACAATCTTCTTATGTTAAAACTCTACAACATAGATAGTGTTATGGAGCGTTAACACCAACGCATCCTCAATGTTACTTAGTCCCTTAAATTTCAAAGCTATCTCACTTTTTCCTATTGGTCTGAGTATGTTGCTCATACTATACATAATAGATTACCTTCTCTATTTATTTCCAATCACACCCTATTTAAGCTACTCTTCAATTACAAGCCCGATTATAGCCAACGTCATGTATTTAATTCTTTATGTCTGCCTCTACTTTATCTCATGAAAGATTAAAATTTGATCTAAAAGTTGCTAAGTGTATTTCCTTGGTTTTAAAATAAGAACAAAAGGTTTTAAAGTTATGGCTTTAAATATGAAATGAATTTTTATTTATCAAAATGTTGTATTTCACTAACACATTTTTTATATGCATCTTTAAATGAACAGCAACAACAACTTGTGCTTACAATTCCTATAAATGATGTACCAGAATACTAGCAACTATTACGTACAGTTCCTCCACAAAATCACATACCATCTACTATAATCCAAACACCATCACCTTTACCTTCATATTTACCCATGTCTGATTCATCTTGAACTTTAAAGCGCTTTCAAATAATACGCTAGCTACCCTCTTGTTGGACCCCGTTTTCGGAGCCCAAGATCCGGAGTCCTGAGCCTTGAACTTATTACCCCAAAGGGGTACTCGTCATTATTCCACCAGGTTGTTGTGCCCATACCAGTCAATTACCCGAATCACAACTAGCCTTCTTCAAAGAAATTGTAGCTCCATGTCTGTAGTTTTTTTTTTAAAACAGGAATCCTCTCCAGTCGGAGTTCTACAGCTCAAGATATACTTAGAAGGCTAAAGAATGTTCATACCCCAATCATGCTCTCTCAGCCGTCCTCTCACTTACTCTAGGGCAAACTTTCTTAGAACAACTCCCAAAAGATACAAACTTTCATGAAGAGACAAAAAAGGATGTTAGGAATCCGTTGCTTCAAGAATCACTTCATTGGAGGTCGGATTAGGAAGTTATACCCAAAAGAACCAAACATGTTTATACCATCAATCAAATTGTACGCATCCTGATGCAATTGCCATAACTTTTGTTACAGATGTCAGATTGATTTCGTGATTAAATGGTTTGAAAGAAAACTTCTAGATCTGTAACTTTCCTAAAGAACTCGAAGCAAGATTCGGTTTCAAATAGGATCAAAAAATTGGAACAGAAGATATTAAGACGAGGCAGAAGGTCGAACAAAGACGATGTGCAGTAACTAAGATGAAGCGATTCTAAGACGAAACAAAACTAAGACGGAGCAGAAGCTAAGACGAAGAGATTCTAAGACAAAACAAAACTAAGACGGAGCAGAAACTAAGACGAAGAGATTCTAAGACGAAACAAAACTAAGATGGAGCAAAAACTAAGACGAAGAGATTCTAAGACGAAATAAAACTAAGATGGAGCAAAAACTAAGATGAAGAGATTCTAAGACGAAACAAAACTAAGACGGAGCAGAAGCTAAGACGAAGAGATTCTAAGACAAAACAAAACTAAGACGGAGCAGAAACTAAGACGAAGAGATTCTAAGACGAAACAAAACTAAGATGGAGCAAAAACTAAGACGAAGAGATTCTAAGACGAAATAAAACTAAGATGGAGCAAAAACTAAGACGAAGAGATTCTAAGACGAAACAAAACTAAGACGGAGCAGAAACTAAGATGAAGAGATTCTAAGACGAAACAAAACTAAGACGGGGGAGAAACTAAGACGAAGAGATTCTAAGATGAAACAAAACTAAGACGGAGCAGAAACTGAAACTAAGAGATTCTAAGACTAACCAAAACTAAGACGGAGTAGAAACTAAGACGAAGAGATTCTAAGACGAAACAAAACTAAGACAGAGCAGAAAATGAGACGAAGCATTCTAAGATGAACCAAAACTAAAACGGAGCAGAAACTAAGACGGAGCGAATTCTAAGACGAAGCAAATTCTAAGACGATAGAGTCGTCAAACTAAGACGATAGGGAAGTCAAACTAAGACGATAGAATCGTCAAACTAAGATGATAGAGCCGTCAAACTAAGACGATAGGGAAGTCAAACTAAGACGATAGAATCGTCAAACTAACACGATTCTAAATCACTTTGTACACTCTCCAGAACATCTCCCCTCATAAGGATCATATCTTTCTACTTGGAGGTCCAAAAATTTCAAACTTTATATCGTTGGAAAGCTGGAAAGATCATCTACAACTTCCAAGAAGGCACTTTTTACCAGTCTACCTAGATCATTCCAGATTTTCCCTTGAATACGTAACACAATTCCTACCCTTCTGAAAAAGAACGGATATAGCAATGTCGCAACTTGAAAAGCCATAAACAAACATAATGTGTATGTATTTCATTCGCATCAAAATAAGTGTTTTTCAACGCTTTAGTGGGAATTTTGAGCCACCTTACATCATGATCCAAAATACAAACTTTTGTAAAACAATAATTTCTCAAAATGCAACTAAAGCCTTGGTTTACTAGATTAGCTTAAAAATACAACAACATTTCGAAAGCGGAGTGATGCCTTGGCCCTTGACTACTCAAATCTCTTGCTCATCACCTGTTTGTGGGGAGGAAAGTGGGGGTGAGCTTAAAGCTCGTGGGTAACAATTTTATAATCGGTAACAAGCAAAATCAATGCAATAATTATTTTTATTGTAAAAACTCACATTAATGCATGACATGTATATATAACTATTTTCAAGATATCATGAACACATAAGCACATCAATTTGGTTCGGGTGGATCCAAAACAGAACATACTACGTATTTTCACATAATGGTCTTGCATAGCTGTGAACGTATGGGAGTCCATAAGGAGCTCCATGCCACTAGCGGGCAGGCGGGAGAAGCCTTTTTGTCAAAGTGCACTTGACTTAACTTAAGGGACCACCACAAACCCACATAACATGTATTTCATAACTTGTAAACTTGTTGCTCAAAATGGTACATTTCGAAAACTTGATTTCTTTCATAATGCATAATATGCAGCACATTTTCAAAGTACTTAAAGAACAATAAATGCACATTTAGAAGTAGTTGAAACTCATTTATTTCCACTTCTTGAAAGAGACATGAATGGCTTATTACTAAATCATAAAAATGTAACCCACCTTGAAAGTCCTTGACTATGGCTGGTTCAAAAATGCCTCTTGCTTCTCTTGCCCTTCTTGATTTTCTTCAACATTGACAAAAATACCAAAATCAATGGAAATCAAGATGGAAAACCTAAAGGAATAAAAGCATGTAATCGATCCTAGAATACTTTTACCCATACATCCACTAAGCTCTTTGAACCAAAAATCTTTCAAATCTCCAAAAGATTAAAACAACTTACCTAAAATCTTCACCAAATGAAGAAATGCTTGGTTCAAAAGAAAGCTCTTATCTTCCTCTACCTTTTTCCCTTCTTGATCACTCTCAAAATCCCTCTTGAAGGCTAAGAAAAATCAAAACCTAGCTTGCTCTTTTTTCTTTCTCTAAACTCACGAAACTCTCTCTCTCTTCTTTCTTCAATTTCGTTTTCTCTCTCTTCCAAAAGTAAGACACCCCATTTTCTTCTCTTTTACACTATTAATGATTGCATAAAGCCCCTTTTTGCCCTTACTTTAATGTCTTATGGTTTTTAAACTCACATGACTTGCCAAAATTGGCCTTTTTCTCTCCCACTACTTTAATAGTTTAAAACTCTTAGCCCATGTCATATTATCTTACCTACATTAACAAGCTAATTAATTCCAACATGGCTAATCTAGCAAAACTCCAAAAATAAATCTAGTCATGCTTAAAGTAAGGAAAATTTTCAGGGGCCAACACCTCTTCTTACAAGACTACCATTATCAGCTAATAAATCCATACAGTGTATGGTCAATTCATTCATCCTATTCTTAACTACAGTTATCAAGTAGTCCCCATCCTCTTTCTTCTATTCTATCTTATTCCAAACTTTCTCATAATCATAACATTTTTCCATATCACTCTCTACCATAACTGAACCTAAAACTTATAAATGAGCAGTTAAATCACTAGAGTGGGTAGTTGCCATAGAAGTTTATAAGATCAAGCATAAAGCTAATAGCTCCATTAAAAGACTTAAAGCTCGTCTTGTGGCCAAGAGATACATACAACAACATGGTGAGGACTATCTTGATGTTTAGTCTTGTGGCTAAAATGATAAAATTGTGTATGCTATATACACTTGTCGCTATTTATAACTGACATCTTGAATAACTTGACATAGATAAGACCTTTTTGCATGACAAATTGATTAATTAAGTGTACATGGAGATTCCTCTTGGTTTTTTAGCTCAATCTCTCAAGTTTGTAAGATTAAAAAATCTCTTTACAGCCCTAAGCAAGCCAGTCAAAAGTGGTATTCAAATTTATCAACTACGATTTTTTACAAAGGGTTTCAACAGGCCAATGTTAATTCCTCTTTGTTCCTTTAGTTTAATGGCTCTAATTTTATTACCTTGCTCATTTATGTTGACACTATAATCTTAGCCAGCAATAAGTTTGAGCTTATAAAAGACATGAAGGTTATTGAACCAAGGCAAGTTCTAATCGTTGTTTTAATGATAACAAAACATAATTACTACTAATGAGTTTATTATTTTGAAAAAAAGAAATATAAGAACAAAATGAAGTCATAAACACAAGAAGATATCTTATAAAGTTGATAAAGAGAACTTGAAGTTTACAAACCGTTGAAATGAAGATCAAACTAAAGGCAAAACAAGTTCAGGGCCTATCAAGGTCATTCTTTAGTTTGTAATATTTATGGTAATCTCACTTTGTTAATTTGATGCCTTAAAAGAATCACCATACATAAAAAAATTTATTTCACTTTATTGCATAATTCTTTATATTCATCAAGAGGCACAAAGGCTTTTGATTTTAATAAGAAAACATCTTGATATTTCAAATACACTTTAGGGAACATTTTGGGAAGTTTTATAAATCATAATTAGATTTAAAAAATCATGTTCTTAGGGGTTATTGGTTTATCTATATGATTTAATGGCCAACCAATATAAGTTAAAGTTATTAAATTTGATGTACTGTGAGTTTGTATTGGTTGATGTATTGGTAAATGAATGTGTCATATTGGTCGATGTATTGGTAAATCAATGTGTCATATTGGTCGATCAATATGCTTACTGGTTAACCAGTGTTCCAATTGCTATTAAATCTAGTGTTGTTAATACATATAAGTCGATTAATATGCTATACTGGTTGACCAGTGTTCTGCATTTAATTATTGTAATGGCTAATATCTAGCTCCAATGGCTTTAAAGGGACCCAAAACACTATAAATAGATGTTTTCTCATTAGTTTTAGCATTGTGAAGGTTTTGGATGTCGTATACACACATTTCAAAGACCTTTTTAAAATTTGAGCATCATTGTTTCATATTTATATGGGTGAACCATTTCGGAGTTATCAAGTGATAAAGTGAGGAACTTAAGTTATAATATTTGGCTTGGGGAATATATCATTGTACTTAGGGGTAATAAATGTTGGACCCCGTTTTCGGAGCCCAACCCCAAAACCATAAAACGTGAGCGTATTCCAATGAAATCTCCTTAACCATTATCGGTTCATCTTCATGCTCTGATACCAAAACTGTTGGCTCCCGATTTTTCGGAGCCCAACTCTTGGAACTCATGTAAAACCGTGAGCGTCTTACTGTCGAAAACCCTTTATTTAGAAGGAAAAATCCTTCGGAAGCAAATGGCGAGTTCACCGCGGCAAACTCTAAGTTTCGCCGCAGCGAACGAACGGGAACTTCTACTTAGACCCTTCGGGAAAAGTTCGTCGCGACGAAATTCCAGGATTAAGCGAGAATTGCTCTCGGGAAAGGTTCGCCACTGCGATCCTTGTGGTTTCACCATGGCGAAACCCCTGGAATCACAACCCCTTAACCTAAAATTTCCAATGGTTTCTACATCACTCTTACCTTACTTTCACTTTACGTTGTCCCAAAATCACTCCCTCTAATGCATCATCATTTCATAACAATTCAATATTATCTCATCATACCCTCCAATCTCTTTTCATTTAATTCATTTCTTACAACATTTCTTACAACTAATTCTCATTATTCATGAATCCTATCTTTCTCACTTAACATCTCACTTATATATATGTAACAACAATTCATAATCAAAATAATCATCTCAAATCGATAACTTCCTCAAGTAT